>JAXIVJ010003823.1:10000-70000 GCA_036785665.1 Chirona hameri
GTGGCAGGGCTGGTGGCCGACAGCGGCTGCCAGCCGGCTCCTCTGTCTATCACTCTGCTAAGGCCCCCTTCGAACGGGGGGAGGGGTGTGTATATACAGGTGCGTCTGGGGGACGGCACGCTGCCTTGTCGGCAAGTGGGATGGGGAGGAGGGGTGGGAGGGTCGGGTGTCGCTGACCTGCTGGCGGTGTTTACACGTCTTGGATGGCGAGGCTGGTCGGCTAATGAATTTGTTTCTCCTCGAAACATGGCTGACGGTATTTGTATCACCACCGCCCGGGTTCAGGTGGTGAGCGGCGGAAAACTTAGCTGTAGTCCGAACCAAAAAATGTAAGCATCGTTGCATTAAGACCCCTTTCTTTTTGTTCTCCGGTTCCGCCGGGACGAAACTCAGACTGGCACTAAACCGCGATGATTGCCCATTCGCGTCTTCCAAGGGAATTTCGTTGTTTTTCGTGAGCCATACCATTTGCTTGGCTACATCTATGGTCAGGCTATGTTGCCGCATGAAATCGAATCCGATGATGGCATCATACATTAAATCTGGGCATAAATAAGCCTGATGCTCCCTCTTGTCCCTTCCCAGCGCGAATTCCAGAGTTGCCGCGCGGGTGACGGGTATGGTGTGGCCTGACGCGGACTTTAGTATCACCTGGACACTCCGTTCTTTCAGTGTCGCGGGCCGATGATCCACCATAGATGTTTTTACGATCGTAACCATCGAGCCCGAGTCGATCAATACGAAGGCCGGCCTTTCTTCAATCATAATTTTACATGTGCAGGTCTTCACAGGTTCCAATGACCCGGCCTTCCCCTTTGGTGTTGTCGTTCTGTATTCATCCGGCGGGCGTTTAGGCACCCCTTCATCCGGCGGTCTGCCGCCGCCGCCCGCCCGTCCAGCCACCAGTAGTGACACTTGGCGCTCCTCACCTCCCGCGGTCCGTTCCCTGGCTATGTTGGAAGGGGTTTTCTGCTGTCTGCTCGCCGGCTGCCCCCCTACTGCAGCCGGCGATATCCGTTTCCCTGGCGGGGTGCGGTGGTAACACGGCAGAAGCGGGCATAATGCCCTACTTGGTTACAGTTGTAACACCGACTCGGGTTGTTTTCCCGCTGGACGTAGTTTAGGGGTCTTGTTCCCTGTCCTCCATTACTCCCCTCGGGACGTCGCCATTCCTGCCGCCCCTCACTCCAGTTCTTGTTCCTGACTTGTCGCGGGAGGGGAAGTTGTTCCCCGTACCGCGTCTCATTGACACTCCGAAAGGGCGGCCTCCCCCCCCCCCCCCCCCCTCATGATCGCCGTCTGATGGTATCTTCTGTTTGACTCCTCTTGTTCACCGTCCCCGTCCCCCTCTTCCTCGTCCGAGGGCGCGACTTGTTCCCGGCGGGCCGGCTTGCCCCGGTGAGATTTCGGTGCTGCCGCTCCCTCTTCTCTGCAGTCCTGGATCGCTTTGGTATTTATCTTCTTCGTCTCCTCCCGCAGCTCCAAGGCTGCTACTATCTTCTCCACCAGCCCCGCGGTCGCCATGTCGGGTACGTCCCTCTTGTATCAGCTCAACACCTCCTCTTCTCTGTGGCTGGATTCCACCACCTCTTCTTCGGCCGCCGTTTTCACCGCGTCGTCGAACGTCCGACACTTTTGCCTCCAGACCACCTGTCGCAAACTGCTACGCAACCCCCGCACGAAATTGGTCCTCCTCGTATAATCTAGCAGACCTTTTCTGGCTTCCCTTCTCGTGGTCTCCGCTGCCCTCTCCTCTTCCTCTGTTAGAGGTGGTTCGCCTTCTTCGCGTTTCACGCTTACTACTTCGGCCCCTAGGGCCCTCAATGATAGCTTCCGCACCGCCTGTGCCCACTCTTACACCGTTTTTGACCCCTGCGTCCCCGTATTGAGCAAATATTGATGCCATTGCTCTTTTCCCGCCGTCTCAAATCGGTCTTTCAGGACATCTTTCAGCTCCTTCCAGGTTTTAATTTTCCCTTCCGCCTTCAGCTGCTCCGCGTGTTCTCCCGCCTCTCCTCGAAGGCGGAACAAGCCGCCTTGAAGATGGCTTCCTCCGCCCATCCTGCGAATTCGGCTGCTCTTCCCACCATCTGGATCCATTCCTCTAGGTTTTGTTGTCCGTCGAAACTGTCGATCGATCCGATTACGCGTCCTCCTTTCTCCATGTTCCTGCAAAGGACGATCTTCGTTAGTCCTAGACTGGTACCACACTTCTACTTAGGCTCGTTCTGGGTTCTTGGGTATGTGCAACCCTGTTGACTTCTTGTTGACAACAACCTGGCCATGCCCCGCGTTGGGCTCCATTTTTTTGTAGCGTGCAGTCAGGCTTTGCAACATTGCATAAAACAAAAATCATTAAACACATTAAAAAAAAATCATTTTTTCTTCTTATTTTCCTTCGGACCGATTTCAGGCCACTGATCCCAATGATGGTAGAATGAGGGCTCTGCGACTTCATCTGCAACAATTACAGCGAATTGCAACATCTTGCAACAATTTGCAACATTTTACAAATTTTGCATGCGGGGGTTCCTTGAACCGGCGAATCGATCTGAGGTATTGGCGATCCGCTATTTCTTGCCGTTTCTGAACTATCAACTTCCTTGGAATCCCGCGAACCTTTGTGAATTTCTAACATTGCAATGCGCTTCATCCGACCTCGCACAGAATTAATTTGTGATGAGGCTGGCCAGTCATTAGTCAACATATTGTGCCTCTTCACTGCTCAGATAGAGGAGTCATGGGGAGAACATTGGGTTTGGTCTGTGGCGGATTTCGGACAGGGTCCCTCTCGGTAGATCCCTCTGGAGTATGTCCTGATAGACGATCCGTCGCGACGCCCCTTTCCCCTATTAATTTATCGCAACCCGGCCCCTACTTAATCCCCCCCCCCATTTCCCCTCACACGAAGATTTTTCCCCCTCCCCTCTCCGATATCGGCAGTCCCTCGCTCGTAGTCCTTCGCTGAGCGCCAACTCTCCCACTGGTCCTTAATGTATCCGACTCATCCCTTCATTCAGCCCTCACTGCATGCTATCATTCTTTCCTCCCTCCCAACTCTAATCCAAATATTCGGGTTGGCAACCCGACCCCTCCCTTTTTTGCCTACAACCCTCCAGTGGCGCTAGGAACTACGTGCGAGATTCCTTGACCGGGCGGGGCCTCACAAATCCTTTCTCCCACGTATTTTAAATGCCCTTTTCTCTTGTTTTCTCCTTTCTTTCATTTTTACCTTCACGATCTGTTCTGCAACTCGCAACCCATGCACCCCCCGACCTTCGGATCAAATTATAGGTCTTATGTCCCTCGTGGAGCTCCTCAGGCTGTACCGGGCGGTCGGGGAGCGCTATCGCAGAGATACCACGACGTGCGGATGAGGTTAAGATCGGTGGCGGCTTGGCGAGGGGGGAATGCCGCAGGGCGACTGAATATGTCCTTCGCGCTGGGCCGGGTGATTGCGATAAGCCGGTCGTGTGATAACGGCGGACGCTTAATCAAGTAGCCCTGGCACCGCGATCTCGGAATTTTTTATAGGTTACAGGTGCGACTGGGGGAGGAGGTTGGAGTGAGACGGGGGGAGGCATCAAGCCGAATGTCGCAAGAGGTGACATTGCAGAGCAGATCTGGAAGGTAAAAATGAAAAAAAGGAGAAAACAAGAGAAAAGGGCATTTAAAATACGCGGGAGAAAGGATTTGTGAGGCCCCGCCCGGTCAAGAAATATCGCACGTAGTTCCTAGCGCCACTGGAGGGTTGTAGACAAAAAAGGGAGGGGTCTTGTTGCCAACCCGAATATTTGGATTAGAGTTGGGAGGGAGGAAAGAATGATAGCATGCAGTGAGGGCTGAATGAAGGGATGAGTCGGATACATTAAGGACCAGTGGGAGAGTTGGCGCTCAGCGAAGGACTACGAGCGAGGGACTGCCGATATCGGAGAGGGGAGGGGGAAAAATCTTCGTGTGAGGGGAAATGGGGGGGATTAAGTAGGGGCCGGATTGCGATAAATTAATAGGGGAAAGGGGCGTCGCGACGGATCGTCTATCAGGACATACTCCAGAGGGATCTACCGAGAGGGACCCTGTCCGAAATCCGCCACAGACCAAACCCAATGTTCTCCCCATGACTCCTCTATCCGAGCAGTGAAGAGGCACAATATGTTGACTAATGACTGGCCAGCCTCATCACAAATTAATTCTGTGCGAGGTCGGATGAAGCGCATTGCAATGTTAGAAATTCACAAAGGTTCGCGGGATTCCAAGGAAGTTGATAGTTCAGAAACGGCAAGAAATATCGGATCGCCAATACCTCAGATCGATTCGCCGGTTCAAGGAACCCCCGCATGCAAAATTTGTAAAATGTTGCAAATTGTTGCAAGATGTTGCAATTCGCTGTAATTGTTGCAGATGAAGTCGCAGAGCCCTCATTCCACCATCATTGGGATCAGTGGCCTGAAATCGGTCCGAAGGAAAATAAGAAGAAAAAATGAAATTTTGTATGTGTTTAATGATTTTTGTTTTATGCAATGTTGCAAAGCCTGACTGCACGCTACACTCGCATAGAAACAAGGCTGATTGAATCAAAAAGGCTGTGCAATGCTATTTCAATGGTGAGTCAAACGTGATTTGATCAAAAAATGTTTTGATTCTTTGAATCGGAAAGAATCATTTCTCAAAATGTTTATCCATGAATCAAACGGTGACTGAATAATTTATATTCCAAAATGAATTGTGATTGAATCCTTCCAGATACGGTGAATCAATAACCAGTCTGGCCACAGCATCAAATGCATCGCTGGCACGGCGCCAGCGACGTGCCGCCCGTAACATCCTCCACACCAGAAGAAGAGTGGTTGACTACTCTCGAACGAAACTTAAACTGCTGACACACAGTCACACACAAATATTAATTCCTAACTTCCTTCCTTACATGTCGTCTCAAAACAAAAACTTCAACTAGGCCAGGCACACAGCATATGAACGCAACCAAATTACGCAAACTTCACGGCGAGTAGCGGGGGAGGGAACAGGCTCGACCGCCTACCGCCACAGGAAACCTACACTGATTCGTCTGCGCTGTCATCAAGCATCACATTAACGTCTAAGTTGTATTTGCAATCAATGAGAATGCAATGCAAGTTCCGGAAAAAAACAGACGTTTCGACAAACATGATGTCTTCGTCAGGGCAAAATTATAAATATTTGAATTCTAAAGATATTTAAGTCAATCAATCACAATCTGATTCATGCAAACCTGGTGCCGATTGTGATTGCTTGACTTAAATATCTGTATAATTTAAAATGTATAATTAGCACTGACGAAGACGCTCTGTTTGTCGAAACGTCTGTTTTTTTTATGAACTTTCATTTAATTGGCATTGATTGCGAATACAATGATCATGTCTGATACATTACCGTCTAAGTCAGGTACACTTGACACGGTGCTACATCCGCCCGGGTTTCAGCTCACACTGACTGGTGCTCTATCTATATATCTATGCTAAATGTTAAACCAATGCTAAATGCCAGACCAGGACACCCTACAGCACGCCGCTTGAAGTTCTCCGAACCCCCGGTACTGGCCCCTGGGGTCGAGCCACTTGCGTCGGATGGCCATGACTATGCAGGATGACAGTGGCCGCCGGTTGCCTCTGCCCATCTTTCCATTTCTGAAACGAGGAAAAGGAATATGAAGTAGTTGGCCGAGCTGAACTGGGACACAAGTCGCTCTGGAGAACAAGTTGAGAATGATAATCGACAATGATGCCCCACCATTAGAGCAATGTGACAATTTGAACGATTCACTTGCGTTGGAAGCGATAGATGTTGTCGTTTTCTTGCATCTGAGTTGTGTTTGTGAATTGTCATTGCTGACACATGTAAATACATAGTGCCAGACAAACGCAATTATTTGGTGCGGAAACAAGCAGGCTATTTTTAAGCATTATTTCATAATGTGAAAGTGCAATTAAAGGTTTGCTTTGAGCTAAGCAGGACATGGGAGGGACAGCGACCCGGTAGCCGCCTTTCGCCGGCCTCAGGCTGTCACGTGACCGGGCATTAGTGCTGTACCACCCCTTGATCATTGTCAGAATCCGGATTCTAAAATTAGGACTGATGGGATGTCTGTGTCATGGGAATCAGCACATGTCTGCTGATTTACGTACCATAATGATAGTATTTTCCCAGACAGTTGGGCAGGTTCGACAAACTCACCGCCACAGCATGTAGTTTCTGTAGGCGTGGGGGGAGCGTTCAAGGCGCCGGGGTCGTTGGCGTTGACCGGAACGGCCCGTGTCTCGCTGTGATACAGCATCCCCACAGTCGCCGCTGCCTCCGTGAGGCAGACGGTGCGCATCGCCTGTAGCACATAGACAGCTGATTAGTTCATGAATATTATGTGAATATGAGGCAATAACGTTTCTAAACCGGCCACAAGCTTGAGTAAGTGAGACAAGATAAACAGATTATTCCTCTTTTTGATAAACGAGTAAACATGACAATTGACTGCTTTCCTTCATATCAGCAACGCTGTATATTGCAACAGGAACCATATAACCGCCAGTGCTGAGACATGATGAAACAACCAAGCATTTCAAATTGATATTTGAGTAGTGTCAAATGTGCCTAACCACGCATAGGTTTCTGCGTGTAGCCTTGATGGCCGGAAGGATAACACAACTGCAATAATATTATGCAAGATATGCTGAGAAGTGAACTGTTCGAGAGCGATGGTTAGAGGCAGGGGGAGGGTCGACCCCATGGTGTGTGGTCCTCCCCCGTCAGTATCGCTTCGGCCCAGCTACGCTACCCCCACCCCTGGATTAGCAGCAATTTAATATTAGCACAATCGGATTGTGTGTGGGGGGGGGGGCTTAAAGCTTGGTCTCCCTCCAGGTCCATATTATGTAGTCCCGATCACCTGATCGGTTTGCTCGTGGCCTTCTCGGCGCCATGTTGCCCGCCCGAGTCGCTCAAACTGTGATAGCCGTCTGACTGCGCGGGTTGCCACCTGAGAGTCATTCGGTATCATTTCGTTTCCTCTCGTATGTCATTGTTTTGTTGTTCGCGCACCGTTTCGTTTTTCTGATTTGATTGTTTGCCCATTTATATTGTTTGCCCATTTTGATTGTTTGCCCATACATTGTGGGCGTGAGTCAGAGGCGGCGGAAGAGGAGGGGGGGCAGTTGCCCCCCCCCCCCCCCCCCCCACACACACACAAAAAAAAAATCAGCCGAGGGGCACTTTGTGTTTGGCAGGGGCTGTGGATTCCAAGAGAAAGTCAAGGCCAAGGGAAGCCAAGGGGGGCTCTGGCCGCCTGAGGGGCGCTCTGGCTGCCTGAGGGGACGCTCTGGCCACCTGAGGGGGCACTCTGGCCGCCTGAGTGGGGCGCTCTGTCCGCCTGAGAGGGCGCTCTGCTTGCATGAGGGGCCTCTGGCAACCTGAGAGGGCGCTCTGGCTGCCTGAGGGGCGCTCAGGCAGGCTGAGGGGGCACTCTGGCCGCTTGAGGGGGCGCTCTTGCCGCTTGAGGGGGCGCTCTGGCTGCCTGAGAGGGCGCTCTGGCCGTTTGAGGGGCGACTCTGGCCGCCTGAGGGGCGCTCTGGCTGCCTGAGGGGGCGCTCTGGCTGCCTGAGGGGCGCTCGGGCTGCCTGAGGGGACGCTCTTGCTGCCTGAAGGGGCGCTCTGGCAGCCTGAGGGGCACTCTGGCCGCCTTAGAGGGGGGCGTTCTTGCCGCCTGAGGGGTGCTCTGGCCGCCTGAAGGGGCACTCTGGCTGCCAGAGGGGGCGCTCTGGCTTCCTGAGGGGGCGCTCTGGCCGCATGAGGGGAGCTCTGGCCACCTGAGGGGCGCTCTGGCAGCCTGAGGGGGCGCTCTGGCAGTAGCGGCGGAAGAGGGGACAGGGGGAGGGGGCAGTTGCCCCCCCCCCCCCCCCCCCCAAATTCAGCCGAGGGGAGCTTTGTGTTTGGCAGGGGCTGCTGGCCTGAGAGGGGGCGCTCTGTCGCCTGAAAGGGGCGCTCTGGCCGCCTGAGAGGGAGCGCTCTGGCCGCCTGAGAAAGGGCGCTCGGGCCGCCTAAGAGGCGGCGCTCTGGCCGCCTGAGAGGGGCGCTCTGGCTGCTTGCAAGGGGGCTCTCTGGCCGCCTGAGAGGGGGCGCTCTGGCCGCCTGAGAGGTGCGCTCTGGCCGCCTGAGAGGGGGGTGTTCTGGCCGCCGGAAAGGGGCGCTCTGGCCGCCTGAGAGGGGCACTCTGGCCGTCTGAGATGGACGCTCTGGGCGCCTGAGAGGGGTCGCTCTGGCCGCCTGAGAGGGGGTGCTCTGGCCGTCTGAGAGGGGGCGCTCTGGCCGTCTGAGAGGAGACGCTCTGGCCGCCTAAGAGGGGGTGCTCTGGCTGCTTGAAAGGGGCGGTCTGGCTGTTTGATAGGGGCCGCTCTGGCCGCCTGAAAGAGGGCCCTCTGGCTGCTTGAGAGGGGGCGCTCTGGCAGCCTGAGAGGAGGCGCTCTGGCCGCCTGAGAGGAGCGCCGCCTGAGAAGGGGGTGTTCTGGCCGCCTGAAAGGGGGCGCTCTGGCCGCCTGAGAGGGGCACTCTGGCCGTCTGAGATGGGCGCTCTGGGCGCCTGAGAGGGGTCGCTCTGGCCGTCTGAGAGGGGGCGCTCTGGCCGTCTGAGAGGAGACGCTCTGGCCGCCTAAGAGGGGGTGCTCTGGCTGCTTGAAAGGGGCGCTCTGGCTGTTTGATAGGGGCCGCTCTGGCCGCCTGAAAGAGGGCCCTCTGGCTGCTTGAGAGGGGGCGCTCTGGCAGCCTGAGAGGAGGCACTCTGGCCGCCTGAGAGGTGCGCTCTGGCCGCCTGAGAGGGGGGTGTTCTGGCCGCCTGAAAGGGGGCGCTCTGGCCGCCTGAGAGGGGCACTCTAGCCGTCTGAGATGGGCGCTCTGGGTGCCTGAGAGGGGTCGCTCTGGCCGCCTGAGAGGGGGCGCTCTGGCCGCCTGAGTGGGGGCGCTCTGTCCGCCTGAGAGAACTATTTGGCCGCCTGAGGGGCGCTCTGGCCGCCTGTGTTTCAAGGCCTCATCTTACATGGATTTGAAAGGAAATAGTATCCGTTCACGAAAACACATGCTAATTTGGATCAAGCAATATGCTAAACGTTTATATTTAATACACAAAAACGTATACTTCAACAGACCATAATTTAGCAGACTTGTAAATCGTCAGGTAGAAGCAAGGTCCATTGAAACCCTGTCGGATCTTTAGATACAAATATAATATTTAATGAGCAGCAAGGCAAGAAAACATTCCCTTTCGTTAGACAAAACGGTTGTTTATATCTATGCGAAGTTAACGTTTCATCCGATTCTATCCAGTTTATGAAACACTTGTTTATTTTCCACTTCAAATTGTATGTGATGTTTCACGCATCCCTATTTCAAAGCCAGGATGAACCATACAATATGTTACAAGCGCTTTGTGAAGAAAATAAAATTCGATCCGTTAGAATGGTTTTGTTAAGAAAGTTTGTTTTTGTCAGCGTTTGTACGTGTTGTTGGAACGTCTTTTTATCCGTATATTTTTGGGATCCGTTGGAACGGTTTCGTTTTTTGCAGCCTTCGTACGTGTTATTGGCACGGCTTTTCTTCGTATATTTTGATAATGCAATGGGCGGGGTCGATGGGGCCGCATTTGGAAGCGTTCGTGCGTGGATCCGTTGGAACGTTTTTGCTTCTCTCGTTGGAAGGTTTTTTCTTCAGTGTTCGTACGTGTTGTTGGAACGTTTTTTCTCCGTATTTTTGACAAATGCAAGGGGCGGGGCTGTGCAAATACATCGGAAAACTTATTTACGACTTATCTGCAAGATGGTCTGGGGGTCCGGGGTGGAGACAGCTCCCCCGGTAGGTCACAGCGCAAGGAGCGAATGAGAGCGGGGCGTTCTAAACGTGGTTCCCTGTGGCCGTAATTGCTGTAAAGTTTAGGTCAGGTTCGATTATGTTATAACAATTTTGTAATTACAATTTTGTTATCACAATTTTGTAATTACCTTTTTCTTATTCCAATATTTTAATAACATATCGAACCCAGCGAAAATTAGCCTGCCTACACATTGTTACTTATCTTGAAGGCATATAATGTTTCATCACTCTATCTTTTGCGAATATGTACCAAACTTCTATGAACCATCAACTCTCATTTGAAAAAAGTGCATTGGAATAGGCAGTTTAACTTGGCCCGGACGGCGAACTATTTAGTGTTCACGAATTCCCAAAAAAATCCCATCAATTTTCAACAAACAGGTATTTAATATATTACAGTGCACACATGAAACATTTATCTAAACCGTTTATTCATAATCAATCAATAAATGCTTCAGAAACCGTGATGCATTCCGCGGATTAACTTGGCCAAGGATGGCGACGTATTTAGTGTATGCGATTTGTTTCATTGACCGATCAGGGACGTTGTCACGCTTCTTGGAGCACTTACTTCATTGCTAGCCCTATGACTTGTTTACAAATAGCATTCAAACCAGAGATAGTGATGGATTATACTATTTGTCACCATATGTTAGTACACATTTTTTAATTTCCCATCAATTAATTTTTGCAATAGAAAATGTTGTTATTCACATTTAAATTGAGGCACGATCAATTTGAAACCACACATGTGCAGGGGCGGATCCAGGGGGAGGGGCAAAGGGGCCATGCCCCCCCCCCCCAAAGGTCCTGATATTATGTTTTGTCCCCCCCCCCCCCCCCCCCCCAACGGTCGGACGTACAGTTGTAAAAATTGCCTTCGCAGCAGTCAAAATCCAGCTATACACAGTGAAAAACTTGCAAATGTATCGCCGCTTCGCGGTATGACACAATGCGCAATTGCATATACAAATTTGGAAAATGGAAAAATAAATTAATTAAGCGTCTGGCAGTCTCTCCTTGGCGATACGTAATTGCTAGCCCCAAGGCCCATTCCCTTCATAAAATATTCACTTTCAAGCGGGCTACATGTTTAGCTAATCTGCCGAGTTCCGAAAAAAGGCAACGCGAACACAAAGACGCGGAGATCGGCACCCGGAAGCTGCTCCAGCGGTGCCCAACTTGCTGGACCGGAAAGTTATTAGTGACACCAGGCCAGGACCATCTCCCCAAGCCATCTCGCCCCAGGCTCCTCCAGATCCGTAGGGACCATTTATGTGCGGAAAAGTCGTTCTGCTTTTTATATTCTGCTTATATATATATATATATATATATATATATATATATATATATATATATATATATATATATATATATATATATATATATATGTGTGTGTGTGTGTGTGTGTGTGTGTGTGTGTTATTACGAGTGAGCGCGAAGCGCTCGCTCGTCTTTCCGTGATATATGGGACAAATCTGAATATGAGCGGCCCGGCCCGGCCCGGCCCGACCCGTGGCGACGCTTAGGAGAAGCTTATATATCTACAACCACACGTCCGATTGACAAGCGGACTTATTTTCTGAGCAGCCCCATCCAACCTACCCTGTTTGAGACCGGTGCCGACTCATGTGGGTGACTACCACTGCGCGTGGCGCGTGCCGCGTGAGGGTGTTGAAAAGTGTTTTCTCGCAAAAACTGCAACGGCTGAGCCGATTGTGTGCAAATTTGGTGTGTGGTTAGGGACCCCTCAGCCGCCAATTTTCCACAAGTCAGGGGTGTGATGCCTCTGCACGTGCGCACGTACACACCCATATTGTATATCTCGGGAACGGCTGAACCGATTGCGTTATAATTTGGTGTGTGGTTAGGGACCTCTCAGCCGTTGCCTTTCCACAAGTCAGGGGTGGAGTTCCTCTGCACGTGCGCACGTGCTCACCCCTATTCTATATCTCAGGTATGGCTGAGCCGATTGTGTTCAAATTTGGTGTGTGGTTAGGGACCTCTCAACCGCCAGTTTCCCACAAGTCAGGGATCAGGGGTGCCTCTGCACGTGCGCACGTGCACACCCCTATTCTATATCTCAGGAACGGCTGAGCCGATTGTGTTCAAATTTGGTGTGTGGTTTGGGACCCCTCCGCCGCCGCCTACCCACAAGTCATGGGCGGGGTGCCTCTGCACGTGCGCACGTGCGCATCTTTTTTGCATCTCAGGAACTACTTGCCCGATCGGGTTGAAATTCACCATACATTTATTTCGCGCTCGCTCGTTCATCGCCAACTACGGCGCTTTACTGGTGATTTATTATGTGCGGAAAGTCTTGCTGCTTTGAAACCATTTGCACTGTTACCAGTTGTTTGTTACAGTTCGGTACATATGTATACAGTTATTATTATCATATGTACTATTGAGCGCTGACTGCCACCGGTCATCGTGATTTACTATCGGAAGAATACGTATATTAAAAACTACCTTAATTTAAATATTTGTAATTTTACCGAGATGTGCGACCAGGAATAGGGGTTACCTGAGTCTGGTTCCAATATCAAAATTTCGTTTTCCACGACCTAAATTTAACATTTTCACGCCGCTTTACGGCGTCACATCGGTGGCCATGGTCACAACGAAGCCATCGTAATCGTCTTTGGTTCGTTGTAGCGGTGAATTGAATGCATAGCATGTTTAGCTTCTTATTCTCTACAAGGCCCACCTCCTATGTTTCTGGGTTTTATCAGGCAAACCCGTAAAAGTTGCGCGCCGCTTCGCGGCGCTAAATGACAAGTACCTACTAAAACATGAAGGAACACATTAAAAATGCTGCAAAGGCCTAAATGCACGCATAAAAATTGGGTAATTTTTATTTCGTCATTTTAGCCGACCCCATCCCACCCACTCAAAAATTATCGGCGACGCCCCTGGGTACAGCTGACAATTGACATAGTTTTGCTCAGTGTAAGGCAATGTCGGAACAAAACAAACTGCAAGCTGACAATCTTCCCTTTTTCGATATCCCAAAAGGTCGAAAAGCTATAAAAAAAATCGTGTAGTTGCAAAATAAAGTGGGTCAAATCCGGGAAGAAATTCGAAAATTGGGATAGGTAAGGTCCGCTAAAAACGGTTTGACAACCGTTTTTATGCATACTAGGATATAGCCACGGTAAAACTATTGAATATGTTACTAATGATTGGGACACAGTCAATGCACACGTGTGCACACGTACCGTTTCATATTTGAAACCTGTTTTAGCTTTACCAGAGCGTGCCCGCTCGGTCATCGCCCAAAAAGGTGTTTTACTGGTATAATATTGTGACCTAAATCCGAGGAGATATCATTTAATGTCAATTTTTTTCGGGGGGGGGGGCGCTTGGCCCGAGGGGGCGCCCTGGGTTTCTTTGCCCCCACCCCCATCCGAAAATACCTTCCGTCGCCACTGGCGTGAGTCAACTTGGTTTTCCCCTTCAGCGCCCACAATTTGGTGACCCCCGACGTGATCTATTTCCTGATATAATAGTTTCTGACATGATCCTTTCCTGACAATCTTTCTTCTAACGGGATCTAACGTGATATCGATTTGAACACGCTACCTTCGACATATGTCATGCCATGTTTGTTTTGTTTTGTACTGCCCCTCGCGATCCAGCGCGAGCGTGTCTCCCTCGGCTCCGTCCATCCCGGAGCGGAGTGCGTGCTCCCTGTGAGCGAGTGGAGTGCGTGCTCCCTCTCCTTTCTGCCGCTGGCTCCGCTCTCGCTGTGCTGTGACGTGCTACAGGCACTCAGCGCACTCCCTGCCCCGTTCCGCTCAGCTGAGTGAGTGAGTTAGTCGCCTGACTTCACCTCTGTACCCGGCGACCATGCCTGATGAACTGTGATGGCCCATGATGTTGAAAGTGTCCATCATGTCAGCATCAGCTGGTTTGCAGTTATGGACGCACAATTTCACATTGGCAGAATCACTTCCGACGAGACAAGGTTCTATCATGTGTTGTCAGCTCTCCCGCCTGATACCATTGCTCACATCCCTCAGGTCACCCTGGCTAGCAGGAACTTCCAGGAACTGCAGCAGGCTGTGACTGACATGTATGAGAAGACCAAACTTGAACTGTTTGAGCGTCTGATCAGCAAGACTCGGTTGACAGGTCGTCCATCTCTGTTCCTCTGCGAGCTCCGTGAGGTGGCGGTCAAGGTTAGTGTCGGTGATGACCTTATTCGCCACAAGTTCATCCAGTCCCTCCCGGCAGGGATCGCTCCAGCGTTGGCCTCGCAGCGTGAACTCACGCTTTCTCAGTTGGGTAAGCTGGCTAATGAGTTGATTCCTCTTGTACAGGGGGCCCACGCTGCAGTGAACGTGGCAGTCCATGATCGTGACCCCCAGTGCAGTCCTGGTGTGAGTCTGCATCAGTTGCCCTACCAGCAGTCGCAGTCCATGCCGTGTCACTTTGCTTCTCCACAGCTGAGGCAGCAACAGTCTGGTCCCTACAAGTATCCCACTCAGGTTCGTGAAGCTGGTCCGTCAGGTGCTTTCCTCGGGATGAAACCGTTTCATGAAGGACAGAGACATAAAGTATGTCGTGCCCACTTGTTCTTTGGTGTGCAGGCTCGTTCGTGCAAACCGTGGTGTCAGTGGCCATCCAAGTCCGCTAACCTCAGAGTGCAGCCCTCGTCGCGCCCAGCCTCGCCTGCGCGTGTACCACTTCCGACTCCGGAAAACTAGAGGGGCAAGCTGATAACCTGCCATTGACTGGGGGGACGTTTAACGACCCTCCCCCAAACCCTCCCCCCCCCCCTGATAAATTTTCGCAATAGCTGAAAACTAATGGCGCTATCAACGTGAAACTTCGAATACCTTTTTATATATCATTTTTACACCTTGTGTGCAAAAATGAAGACATTTCGTCGATTTTTTCTCTCGAGTTATAGCGAATTTAGTGACGTCACTACACACGAGTTTTACACCAAAATCAGCTAAACTTTGCCAGGCCGTACACATGCCACATTTGAAGCAAAATGCAATCGAAAACTGACAAAAAGATATCAAATTGCAACGGCTACAAACTGGATATCCCGATTTTTTTGATTTTTTTCGTTTTTGACCCTCAAAAACTGTAACATTTTTTTGGGGGAAATTATCACAAAATAAACAAATTCTAAAATATTTATAAAAAACGAACCATGTCAGAGAACCATACATAGGCAACTACCATGCCAAATTTAAAGCTGATATCTCCATTTTTGACTGACTTATGACATCTAAAGTATGGGTAACTCATGACGTCATATTTTGAAATTGCGTTTTTTGGCTTTTATTGACTAACTACAGACAAACTAATGACACCACTGTATTTCTGAGACAAAACTGGTCTAGCAGCATGCCTGTTTTGTGTAGATTTAACAATTTAATATTTTGATCTTCGGTGGCCTGAACTTGACCTGCAATTGACATTTACTTCGCGTAAATGAAGTCAGGTGGTAAAATGACTATCACTATCGAATTATACGTGGACAATAACTCATAAAACATGTGTTGCATAACTTTCGTAGATATTTTGAAAATAGTGACCTTTTGTGACCTGAACTTGACCTTGACCTT
Source organism: Chirona hameri (assembly GCA_036785665.1). NCBI lineage: Eukaryota > Metazoa > Arthropoda > Thecostraca > Balanomorpha > Balanidae > Chirona > Chirona hameri. Next base: position 25,474 of record JAXIVJ010003823.1, read on the forward strand.
GGCCAACAATCTCACTTTAGCTCATGCGGGATGTGTATCATACCTTTAGAAGTACTTTGGGTAAAACTGGTTGCAATCGAAGGCTTTGGATGGAAAGTATGACCCATAAACTCAAATACGCCGATTTTGACCTTTGACCTGACCGTGACCTGACATTTGACCTCACTTTGACATTTTTTAGCATGCTTTATATTCGTCTCATTGAGAGCTTTCGATCGCCGCCTTGTGCGTCTCGTGTCGATATTCGGTTTGGGAGATAACCAGATGGTGTTTAACGCCCCCCCCCCCCCCCCCCAGTCAATGGCGTTCTGCTGAGACCCCAGTCAATGCCTGGTTAATTATACAGCCCTTGGCCTGCCACTCTTCCGGGTTGCAGCCCAGGCTGGCTCACAGCCACTGACCTTTGTTGTCGACACTGGCGCTGGTGTGTCTCTGATCCCTCAGGAGTGTGTGAACGGCACCCTGATTCAGCCCACAGCGGTCTCCATCACTACTGCCAGTGGTCAGCAGCTTCGTGTGATCGGTGAGGCCACTTTAGATGATGTTCTCCCTGCTCTGAGACGCCAGTTCACCTGGACGTTTGTTGTTGCTGAGGTGACCGAGCCACTGTTGGGTAATGACTTTCTGTCACACCATTCACTGATCGTTGACTGTGGTGCACAGGTCCTCCGAGATGCTGCGACGTCCCTCTCCGTTCCTGCAGTGCCGGGAGTGTCTGAAGCTGCTGCCAACCTGGTGGTCAACGATCTCTCTGCTCTTCCTGAGTCTGTACAACCTATCCTGCAAGAGCACCCTTCCATTCTGGAACCTTGCCAGATGGGTTACATGTTCAGTGACTCGCTCATCACTTCCACCCACAGCATCGACACTGGCAGCAGCCCGCCGACATTTACTGGTCCGCGGCGGCTGCCACGGGACAAAATTCAGGCCGCCAAGCAATCGTTTGACGTCTTGTTGAAGCCTGGAGTAATTCGCCCTTCCAGGTCCCCGTGGGCATCATATCATCATCATATCATATATTTCGGAACACATCCATAAAATGGGTTTTCAGTTTTCCACGTCAAATAACATAGATGTAAAAACATATCGCCCACGCATTAAATGATGCACATCAACCCTCAAGATACACACAATGCAAGTTTAAAGAACATCATTGGGACACTTTTAAAAAATAGTCAAAGTGGGCGAAGCTCTCACATTCAGCGGCAAATCATTCCACGCTCTGATGGCTCGGATGAAAAACGAGCGCCTGGCGAAGTTACATAACCGAAGTTACATAACCGTGCGTGCGTGCGGCACCTCCAGCTGCCCGTCACTGATAGCCCTGGTTGTGCCCCCGTGGTACGGGTGCCTTGGGGGCACCTCCAGCTGCCCCCGTGGATACATCGGAGCGACTGATGATCCGTGAACAGAGCAGTTCGGGGGCGTTCTCGGCATGAGTGCGTTTATACATGGCGTACAAGTCTCGTTCGATAACCATATAATTTATCGCACGCCAGCCAAGTTCACGCAGTGTACCAGATACTCGCTCGCGGTACCCCAGGCCAGTGACAACGCGAGCGCCAAAGTTAATGCACTTCTGCAGCCTACGTTTTCGGTTTGAGTACAGCCTCCCCATACACACATGCAGTACTGCAAAAGAGGAAACACAAGCGTCTCCACCAGCAGTCGCTTCGTTTCACGCGGCACGCGACGCTGCATTCTGGCGAGCCCACTCAAAACACAGTAACAGCGTCGGGTGATGGCGGCTATGTGTTGTTCCCACGTTAGGCATGAGTCGAGGTTGACACACAGAATCTTCACCGACTGCACTGGAATGATTTAAGAATTTTCGAATTGTATCGTAATGTTAAAGTTCATGTTTTGGCCCGGAGATTTTAAAACAAGTAGGTCAGTTTTCGTAGGGTTTACCTTCAATCTGTTTTTGGTGAACCAAAGCAATGCAATCGACAAATTTTCCTCAACGCGCCGTTTCAATTCTGGGAGGTTTCCTGGCGAGTCGGAATCCAGAAACTGGGCGTCATCGACGTACAGTACCATCTTTCCGTGCGGCATATGTTGTGACAAGTCATTAGTAAATACGAGGTATAGCACTGTGCCCAAGATCAATCCCTGCACCACTCCATGGGTTACCGGCAGCTCAACACCTGTTCCGCCTCTAACAGATTGCGTGCGACTGGAAAGCCGCGCACGGAACCACCTGTCATCGATGCCATACCATCCCAGCTTCTCCAAGAGACGGCCATGCTCGACGCTGTCAAAAGCCTTTGAAGTGTCTGCAGTGACGAGTGACGTCACGCGTCCACCATCAATGCTGTCGGTTATGTAACTGACAGCGTCGAGCAGGGCCGCCTCCGTGAATAGGCCGGGGCGGAATCCGTACTGCTGTGGACATATGATATGATACTGGTCAGGTAGTTCATCAGCTGGGTGCACACAACACGTTCACAGAGTTTCGCGACCACAGACAGCACTGAAATTGGCATATAATTGCTGGGGTCACTCTTGTCACCACTCTTGTATAGGTGGACATCGGTTGCAGCTCGCCAGGACGGGGGTAACTCGGAGTGGGTGATGCTGCTGTTGATCACATGCACGAGGTGTGGGCCCACCACGGGGAAAGTCATCCGCAGCATGGCGATCGTGATGCCGTCGACTCCGCTTGCTTTAGACGCACTCATGCGCTGGAGTGCCGCTGGAGTGCATCCCCAATGCACATGGTTCCCAAGCGTAACCCCGGTGAGTGGAGACTGACTGGTGACTACCACGCCCTGAACGCCGTAACCAAATCAGATCGTTACCCATTGCCCCACACCCAGAGTCTTTACACCAAGCTGCATGGCATGACCTGTTTCAGCAAGGTGGACCTGCTGCGAGCGTACCACCAAATCCCGATGAACCCAGCTGATGTTGAGAAAACTGCCATCACCACGCCCTTCGGACTGTTTGAGCACGTGTTCATTCCCCTAGGACTGCGCAACTCTGGCGCTACCTTCCAGCGTGTGATAGATGGGATTTTCCGGGACCTTCCGTGTGTTTGTGTACCTGGATGACATTCTGGTGTTTTCCGAGAACGAGACGCAGCACGTCGCTGATCTACGTCTGTTGTTCGGCAAGTTGGCCGGGCACAAACTCCGGATCTCCCTCGACAAGTGTGAGTTGCTGCAGCGCACTCTCGTGTTCCTCGGGCACCAGGTGTCCGAGAGCGGACTCGGCCCTCCCCAGGCCAGAGTAGCCGAGATTCTCCACATGCCCACATCCCCTGACTCAGCGGCCCTGCGCAGATATCTCGGACTCATTGGTTTCTACCGTCGCATGATTCCCCGATTCGCAGACGTGTACCCCTCATTGAGCTGATCCGTTTGCACCCGAAATGTAAGGAGCTGCCATGGGACGAGCAGCAGTCTCGCGCCTTCAGCGACAGTAAGATGACGTTGGCCGGAGCGTGTCCTCTGCCGCATCCACTACCCCAGTGCATGTGTATGAGTTGGTGACTGATGCCTCGCAGGTCGCAGTCGTAGCCGTCCTCCATCAGATAGTCGACGGAGAGTCGGTTTCTGTTGGGGTTTTCTCCCAGAAGCTGAGTCAGCCCCAGCAGCGCTACGCGGCCTACGACAGGGAACTCCTCGCAGCGTATCTGGCCACTTTGCACTTCCGTGACGCCATCGAGAGTCGGCGAGTTACGCTCATCACCGACCACAAACCCCTCGTGAGTGCTTTCCGCAGTCCGCACGTGGCGAAGTCTGAGCGCCAGCAGCGTCATTGGTCAGGGATCACTGAGTACGTTATGGATGTGAGGTTCATCCGTGGCCGGGATAATATTGCCGCCAATTTCCTCAGTCGCCCCGCCTATGCTGTGTCTCTCGACTCATGTGACCTTCGCGTCATCGCGGAACATCAGGGTCAGAATGAGGAGACCTCCCGTCTGCGATACTGTCTCGAGCCTGTGTCCCTCGCAGCTCGGTCCACTGTGACATGACCAACCCTCAGCCGCGGCCGTTCGTTCCTGAGGCGTGCCGCCGTTCTGTCTTCGGCAGGTTTTACAACCTGTCGCACCCCGGTCGTAAAGCCACAGCTCGTTTGTTGACTTCCCACTACTATTGGTCTTATATGCGCAGGGATATCCAGCGATGGGTACGTGAGTGTCTCTCTTGCCAGGAGGCAAAAGTTCACCGCTACACGAGGCCCGCCCCGGGATCTTTCGACGTGCCGTCCGCGCAGTTCGAAACCGTGCACATCGACATCGTGGGACCCCTCTCTCTGTCCGTACCTCACTGCCTCATAACCATTCTTTCACCTCTCCATATCGTTTTTTGTTGACTTGTATCGATCGTATTACTTAGTATTACTGCAGAGAGCATTGCTTCAGCGTTTTTGGAGACGTGGGTCTCTAGATTTGGAGTGCCCCTATATGTGGTCACTGACAGGTGTACAGTTCGAGGCGGAATTGTTCGAACATTTGTCGGCGATGATCTGGTTCCATCGTTTACGTATCACAGCCTATCACCCTACTTGTAATGGTATGATCGAGAGGCAGCATCGTACTCTCAAGGCAGCCATCTGTTCTCGCAAACAGGAGTGGCTGCGCGCACTGCCGGTGGTGCTACTTGGGATACGGGCCATGCCTAATGAGTCTCGTTTTTCTTCATTTACAGCAGTAACGGGGACGCAGTTACTGTTCCCAAGATGTTCTGTTTCACAGAAGAGTGTCCCTGTGGGAAAGAAGTTCATCCGCGAGCTGGCAAAGCACATGTCCGAGATCGATTTCGTTTCATTATCGCGCGGCCATCATCACGTTAGTGTGCCACCAACTTACGTCCCAGCTGACCTGTCGTCTTGTACTCATGTGTGGGTGCGCGTGGACCGCGCGCGCCACTCACTGGAGGCCCCTTACCGTGGGCACCTGAAGATCGTTCGTCGGTCCCCGGTTTTCGTTCTGGAGCTCCCTTCGGGTACCCACGATACTGTCAGTGTTGACCGCCTCAAACCTGTGCATGTTCCCGTACCTCCCTCTGACCAGGTGGTGTCTGGGGGAGCACCGCCTCTTGCGACCTCTGTGTCGCGACCCGAGGAGGAGCAGGCGTGCCGGACGCCCCCGCCGGAGTCGCGTGGGTCTCCGGACGCTGGAGCGCCATCGGCGCCGGGGCTGACTGACCCCTGACGTCGACCGGCGGCCGCCCTCTAGCGGTCCGCTGCCGCAGTCTCGCGGCCCGCCGCCGCCGCTGCCGCTCTCTCGCGGCGGCCCGTCGACGCCGCCGCTGCCGCCCTCTCGTGGCGGCCCGCCTCCGCCGCTATCGCTTCGCGGTGGTCCGCCGCTGCTGACGCCGCCTCTGCGCGTTGGCCCGCTGCTGCCGCCGTCCCGTGGTGGACCACGGCAGACTGACAGTAATCGGACAGTGCCAGTGGACGATGAGACAGTGAACGATGGCCGGACAGTGAACAGTGAGCGTGTGATGGATTCTGCTTGGACAATGGGCGCTGACCCCAGTGGGGAGTGATAGTCCGCGGAGTGCTGCCGTGCCGGGGAAATCGCCAATAGTGCGATCACGCAGTGCCCGGACCATCCAGTTCCGACGCCTGCCCGACTTCGTGTATTATTGATGTTTTGTGGTCATATTTTGTTTTCCTCTTCATCATGTTCGCTGCGCTCTGGGATGGGAAGTCATGTGACGATTCATATCACTTTATTGCAGCTCTTTAGCGTTCCGTATTTCCGCAACTTGATTTGTTTACAATTCGTCAGTTCTACCAGGAATTCTTGTTACTTAAATATTAGGTAACTTTTATGTTTTTTGCTAATGTGATTCATTTGCGGTTTGTTTTCAGTCTTTGTATTTCTCGTATAACTTATTTAACTTGATCTGTCCACAATATGTAGAGGAATTCGCGACTTTTATGTATATCTGTAAACGGAAGTGTTTTCGTACCCGGCAACGCGTGTAACTTTCTCTTGCTTTTCCGGTTCTGGTCGCGACCTCACGTTGCTCTGTTATCCAATGTATTACTTACTTGGTTTGTAATCTGTCATACGTCATAGCCTCATATCATACTGTTACATTATATAGCTGTTAACTGCTTAAAGCTTGGTCTCCCTCCAGGTCCTTATTATGTAGTCCCGATCGCCTGATCGGTTTGCTCGTAGCTTTCTCGGCGCCATGTTGCCCGCCCGAGTCGCTCAAACTGTGATAGCCGTCTGACTGCACGGGTTGCCACCTGATATTCATTCGGTATCATCTCATTGTTTCCTCTCGTATTTCATTATTTTGTTGTTCGCGCACCGTTTCGTTTGTCTGATTTGATTGTTTGCCCAAATACATTTTGGGCGTGAGTCAACTTGGTTTTCCCCTTCCGCGCCCGCAAGCTTTCGTTCTGGATCCGTTCTGGATCCGCCAATGCACACTCTCACACAGGCTGGGCCTAGAGTTTCGCAATGAAACATATGAATACCTGAGTAACATGTTGCCGAGGAATTGAAACTTTTTATCATTTGTTTCAACTTTAACTCCCATGCCTTCCATCGAAATAAGGTATATAAGCACCAGAAAAGCAGGATCTACGATTGCACAATGCGCAGTGCCTACCTTTATTTCAATGAATTTTAAACGAATAAACGGAATCAGAGGCCAATTTCAGAAATAAGTTAGTAATCACAAATATTTACAATTACAAACGCAAGAAAATATTGCAAACCTCAAAAGTATTTCACAAAAACATTCACTACCTCTGAGTTACCAATTGTAAATACAATTGTAAACAAAAATGTTAGTTAGCAGAAATGTTTGAAATAAAAAACATTTGTATGCCTATGCTAATGAAAAAGGATTTAATTGTTAAAACAAATTATTTAAAAAATATTTTCATTGTAGTTTATTTTGTATTCAAAATAAAATTAACTATATATAGGGTTAAAAGATAATTATCACTATTAATAGTGATAATTATCTTTTAACCCTCGCAATACGGAAGCTTTTTTCACCTTCGCCCTACAGGGGGTGTCCTAAAAAGACCCCCTTGTTAACTTCCAAACCAAGCAACATAGAGCAACGTGGTAAGAACCAACATGTTGCCTGTCATGTTTGGAATCTCACGGTATGCAATTTTTAGGTTTCGGATCAACGAGTGACCTTCCCGGTCAAGAGAAAGTCCTCGACCGACCACGTCCAGAACAGCGATTTTGATCTGTCAGAAAACCTCAAAATGAGAAATTGATAAATGTAAATAAAAAGGCATGTTCCTAGACCAGTTTTGTCTCCGAAGTACAGAAAAGGTATTTATTTATTCGTATCTGGTCAAAAAATAAATCCAAAAAAGTTATTTTAAAAAAAATGACGTCATGAATTTCTTACACTTAGGGGGCCATCACTCAGTCAAAAATAGAGCTATTTCTTTGAAATTTGGTTTGAGTATTTTCCATACTCAGTTCTCTCACATATATTCCGTTTTTTTAACATTTTTGAAAATTTTGATTTTGTGGTGATTAAAAAAACGTTTTTGTTCATTTTGGGAGTCAAAAACCCAAAATTTTGCAAATCCGAGATTGTCATCTTTAAGAAAACGACATTTTATATCTTTGCTTAATTGTGTTTGCAATTTTCTTCAAAACTCTGTTGTCTACGATTTTTCAAACATTTATCGTTTTTCCACAAACATGGCGTCATCAAAACATCATTATTTCCCAAATTTCAAAACCAATTTCAATGAAATGTTTACAGCATACGAATAATTGTTGTATACTTAGCTACTGCAAATTTCAGTAAGATGTGCGGCATGTCTAAAAACTTATGCAAGAAAACCCTCAGGGGGTGGTTTTCGTTTTGGATGGTAGGGCGAGGGTTAATTAACATTTGATCGGAATGCAAACTCTGACCGTAAAAATACATTTTTATAAGCACTTAACCATAGAACCTGGCTACCCCTATTAGTGGCAGAGTGAGGCGGATTGCGCCCCCTCCCCCTCCCCCCAAACATTCCCTCACCTTTGATAAATAGAATATGTGCAATTGCAAACATTTATACAAAGAATATTTGTGTAAACTAGTTTTCAAATAGTAAATTGAGATTTACTGCCCTCAAGTTTTGTGAAATCCAAATTACAGACATGTATACAAATTATTTGTAATTGCAAAGAAATTATTTGCAATTACAAACTTCTTTGCTTCGTGAAATTCGGTCCTCTGATTGCCCGTTACCATAGAGACAGCGATTACCAGATGTGCACACTGATAGCGCATTGCAGTGATTTGCCGTTCTGCAGCGCGCGGCGAGCGGGCTTGCTCGTCTCTGACGTGGCTATGGAACCTGATCGTTATTGGACGCCACTGCGAGAGATGCCCACCCTGCACCGTTCTGCGAGCGGCGCGCACCCGCATTCAGAAGTCGCCGTTCTGAGAATGTACAATGCGGATTTCCGATCTATAATTTTGCAGTTCGAGCGGAACTCTTTGCAGATGGGGAATCTCGGGAGCTCCGTGGAATATGTGCTGCATAAGTCCGCGCAGACGCACGGTTCGCCGACCACCTCGGCTTTCCGGGCCATATGTTGCTGAACGGAGAGCAGCACATAGCAGCATTCCGCCCGAGACTCGCTGCTGCATCACTAAGTCGTCGCCTTTGGCGTCGTGATGGCTCCGGGCGACGACCTCTCCTTTCGGAAGATGTCATTTATCACGCTTTCGACGGCTTGTCCGACGATGAACATAAAAATGACGCCCCCGGTAGGAATAGACGAACCGTCTAGATCTGGATGGGTAAGGCTTTGAGTTTCTGGCAATTGCAAAATAGTCATGTTATGTGTCCGATTAGCAATGATTAAGATGCAAATAATTTATTATAATAATTAATTGAATATTATTTATAAGCTTGCTTTACAAGTTTTTTTCCATTCAAAAATAAGTAAAGGGACTAGAATCGGACGCTGGTTCGCGGCAGCTGCACACCAATCATAGTCATACATGACATTTCAGACAAATCTGAATATAACAGAAAGACAGTAGCATCACACCAGCATATAAGAAGGAGCATAGAATGAGTGGTGCAGCATAGAATGAGTAATGCAGCATAGAATGAGTAATGCATCATAGAATGAGTGGTGCAGCATAGAATGAGTGGTGCAGCATAGAATGAGTGGTGCAGCATACAATGAGTGGTGCAGCATACAATGAGTGGTGCAGCATAGATTGAGTGGTGCAGCATAGAATGAGTGGTGCAGCATACAATGAGTGGTGCAGCATACAATGAGTGGTGCAGCATAGATTGAGTGGTGCAGCATAGAATGAGTGGTGCAGCATAGAATGAGTGGTGCAGCATAGAATGAGTGGTGCAGCATAGAATGAGTGGTGCAGCATAGAATGAGTGGTGCAGCATAGAATGAGTGGTGCAGCATAGAATGACCGCGGCTACCCACATGTTCCGCATATTGCGCCAACCACTTTACCGAGCTGTTATGTTTTGGGCTGAAACATAGAGCAGAGCTAGCGATTTTGTTTTGTTCGTATCGTTTAAAAGTAAGTTAGCTTCTGCAGCATCTGGTATATTGCAAATTGCAGCAACCTGTGTCCCGAATACTTATTTCACCAATCACCGTAGTCATTTAGCGAGGACAAAATAGATTACACATGTGATGTAAGAAGACATGCATTATTATCGTGCTATTAAAAATGTTTTGAAAGAAATTGTGATTGAAAGGACTATATGTCAAATCGAAGAGTTGTTCTTCCCTAATTCTTTGTTCGTTTGTGTGCTAATATAAGTGTGAAATAGTATAGGAATACTATAATATGTGAATATAATATGTATAATATAATACTATGAAATATATACTATATTACCTAGCTATCGAGCATTCATGCATAGGTGATACAACTGCAGTTAGGACGGCCACAAACACCCATATAGGTGAAATATTTCACACGGAGTTTCCAATTAACTTCTGCCATAAATAGAAACTAGTGTATGAATGACAAAAATCAAGTTTAAGCCATTTTTTGCTGGTTGACAATTTGAAATAGTTAAGAGCAGTGAATACCACTAGCATCTTTTCCTCATACCTTATATGATGAAAAGCATGTATTATCATTAGCATAATTTGTCAGCATTATGCAAATGTCAGCCGAGCTTCTGTCTGTCTGTAGTTAACTCGGATAAGGGAGTGCGTGAGAAAACATAATACATATCCACAGCCAGTCTAATTTAAACCAAGTGTGCCCGCGTACGGCATCGTACACTTTTCCAGAATGGTGCTGGGAAAAGAACAAGGAAAAGAACAAGTGACAAAATACTCGCTTTAATGAGTGGTTCTTGGCTAGCAGTCCCTGACAAAGCATTTTTGATGTTGCAGGGATCGAGAAATTCTCTTGTCACGGGATTTTCTGTCTGGTGGAATATGTGACAGGGTGGCAGTGCAGGTTCTCCGCCGGTGTCACACAATGACTTCCTGTCTAGTGATCCTTCATCGCCCGGGCTTCATTTCCGGGTATTAACCCTCGCCCTACAGGAACTTTTTTCACCTTCACCCTACGGGGGCCTGACAGGCCACCCTGTTAACTTACAAACCAAGCAACTTAGAGCAATGCGGTAAGAACCAGCATGTTGCCTGTCATGAGAGGAATCTAACAGTATGCGATTTTTAGGTTTCAAGTCAACGGATGACCTTCCAGGTCAAGTGAATGACCTTGGATTTACCACGTCCAGTACAGCGATTTTGCTCTTCAGAAAACCTCAAAATTAGAAATTGATAAATGTAAATAAAAAGGCATGTTCCTTGACCAGTTTTGGCTCAGAGATACAGAAAAGGTAATTATTTGTTCGTATCTTGAAAACAAAAGTCAAAAAAAGTTATTTTAAAAAATGACGTCATCAGTTTCTTACACTTAGGGAGCCATCACTCAGTTAGAAAGGAAGATATTGCTTTGAAATTTGGTATGAGTATTTTCCATACTCAGTTCTCTCACATATATTCCCGTTTTTCTAAAATCTTTGAAAATTTTGATTTTGTGGGGATTTAAAAAAAAAGTTTTTGTAAATTATAGGGGTCAAAAGTCCAAAATTTTGCAAATCTGAGATAGCCATTTCAAAGACAATGACATTTTGTATCTTTGGTGCGTTGCGTTCACAATTTGCTTTAAAACTCTATTTTCTACGATTTGTCCAATATTTCTAATTTTGTACCAACATGACGTCATCAAAACGTCATTATTTCCCAAATTTCTCAACCAATTATATATAAAAATACAGCCTACGTATAATTACTGTAAACTCAGTTACCGAAAATGTCAGCAAGATGCACCGCATGTGTAAAAAGTTATTCAAGAAAAACCTCAGGGGGGCCTATCAGGCCCCCCCCCCCCCCAACAGAGGGGCAGCAACAGGGGGGCAGGCAACAGGGGGCAGGGGGGGGGGGCAGCCGCCCCCCCCCCCCCCCCCCAACATTTTGGATTTTAACATTACGCTTATTGGCGTTGCATGGAAAGAATCAACTTCAAAATACCTCTGCCCCCCCAACTTGAACATAGTTCCTACGCCCCTGCCTATGACCTGTTTCCCAAGGCCATATCAGGCGCAACTGGCGTCCCGTAGTATCGATGCTTGTATTTGCGCAGTTTCCGAGTGTTTGTTGTTCAGGAGCATATGCACAGGTTTTACCAGGTGATATTTATGGTTTCCACCAAGAGCGTGACTACGGTTGACCTTTTCAGAGGTTTCAGAGTACCGGTATCCCCCATATGGAGAAACATGGGTTAGCACATTGTATTGAGATCTCATGCTCTCTGTACCGCTATTAAAACGTTACATCAAGCGCTGTTAGGAATCGTTTGATGGGCGACCTACGCCGATAAATTTCCGGGATCTATGTTCATACGACTATTTGTATCTCAAGGTCTCCTTTTACTGATTTGAAAATGATGCCATGAACAATGCATGTGTTTTTGGCAAGTCACTGTCGGGTAGTATCAGGCAGCGGAAGTCGCGAGTGAGATACTGGTAGATCAATGGCGGAGCAGTTTTGAGTAACGAGAGCAGTAGTCTGTCATGGACAGTAATCCCGAATGTTACCGCGTCAGAGTCCGTTACGTACAGAGTACGGCCGGGAGAGTAGCAGGGTAGCACCCCGGTCAAGGTTAGGTCACAGACGGAGCAGTGTCAGCCGTCATGAAGAGTGTAGTGTCACGACTCACGACGTCACGTACGAGACAGAGCGTTGGCTTACAGAAACTGTCAGGCCACACGCATTATCAGCGTCAGGAAGGAACAGTGTCAGATTATATGCAGAACAGTATAATGATGTGTGGCCCATTGACAGAATAGTGCAAGGTCATGGAAATTAAATACGCTATTGTAATATATCCCCTATATGCAGAACAGTATAATGATGTTGTGTGGCCCATTGACAGAATAGTGCAAGGTCATGGAACTTAAATACGCTATTGTAATATATTCCCTATATGCAGAACAGTATAATGATGTTGTGTGTCCCATTGACAGAACAGTGCCAGGTCATGGAACTTAAATGCGCTATTGCAATCTATCCCCGGTCTTCCGGTTACAGATCTCATGCACCTACGTTACATACGTCCTTGTCATGCTGGTTTCTAGCTTGATTAAAACATGTTTCGGACGGACTGACCTCTGAGCCTCATTGCAAAGTCCACTGTTTCTTTTGTTTGAGTGTGAGCTTTCTGCCTTATATCAGGCAGTCATGTAATCAGGATTCTGCTCCGACAGTGATATGGCTAACAACATTTTGACGGGAACGGCATAGCAGCAGAGTAAAAAGCGTCCAGTCAATTCTATCTATAGTGGGAAAAGAGAAGGCACTAAAATATTTTGACGGAATACCGGGCGCTGGCATGTGCGCTGAAGATGGGTCAATTTGACCATCACCTCATCTTAGTTTCTTTGTTCATGAACCGATTTTAGAAGTGAATGTGTCTACCTGCCCAAAAAAGATCAGTCCGTTGTCGTCAGTTGTGCATCTAATTCTTCTAAGGAAATGCATTTCGATATAACCTTGACGGGTTTTGTGACGTGTCTTAATCGGCCGACTGCTGATCAAATCCGACGAGAGGAGATTTCATCCGTGCGACCAACGGCGACATGCGAGTATATCCTATTCCAACCTTATAATTTGGGACATTGAAGATCATAGGCCCGGGAACTGGGAGGGGGCGCAGTGGGAGCGCTTGCCCTCCCAACTTCGGGATGGGCCCCCCCCCCCCCAACTTTGGCGTGTCTGATTGTAACGTTCCGTAAAACAATCTTATTTTTCATATAAGACATCGAAAGTGTGAGTTTGTTTTGCAAAATGCTGCAAACATCACACTTCTACTCATGTTTACATTTTTTTTTTCTTTGTCAGCGAGGTTCTGTATAAGAAGCCTGATACAAAAAGCCAGGGGCGTCGCCACCGGGGGTACCCCCAGGATCACCAGTGTCATCACCGTCCAGTAGAGTTGTCTTAAACGCGCATGATCTTCTTGCTCTGAAATTTATTACAGTCTGTAGCGATATGTTTGTCAAGGAAAAATAAGGAATCGAATATTTTATAGGATAGGATGCCGAGCGTACAGATGAAGCCGGTTTCTGAAAACACACAGACAGTAGTAGCACCGCGTCAGCACGAGCAAAGCAGATATCAGGGATCCACACCGCGTTAGCACGAGCAAAGCAGATCTCATAGACGTCCATGCAAGTGCAGTGCACCTCTCACATACTGATGCAATCACCCATATTAAGCATTCCGTCTCCAAACTTAGCAAGCACAAATTGACATGAAAGCATCCATGCTAGGACAATAGTACAACGAAGAGCAATGCAACCGCCCGAAATAAGGAACATCATGAGTCATGACCCACCAGAAGTGTTTCCCAATCCGACGGTAATGAGTTCAGGTGCAAGCGCCAAGCACTAACCAAAACTTGCTATGATCCTGCCATGCTTGGGACATAGGCATGCACACATGCAGCCTGCAGCATTACATACTAAATTCACAAGACATCTGCAAATGGAGGAGAGCGCGAGGTTATGTGTTGGTCACCACATCCTCCCCACCGTGTTCGCAATAGTGTGCACAACTAAACTAATCCGAGTCACCGAGTTCCTCTCCGAATCACGCAGGTCCACTCTGCCCTCGTCTTTAGTGTTCACTTCGAGTCGCACTCGCGCCGCTCCCCCGCCAGATGGAGCAAAGCGAGAGTTCGCCAAGGTTCTGCACTATTGCTAGCTCCACAGCCGGTGACACATTTCAGCAGCGCCAGCCTTCACGGCGCCAGCGCCGCTGCACGCGGACATGGCTGGACCGCGCTAGGCGGCACACTCCGACACAGCGAGCAGCACCCGCCTCGGCCGCTGACGCCGCCTCAGCCGCATACGCCGCCTCAGTCGCAGACGTCGCCCCAGCCGCAGACGCCGCCTCAGTCGCAGACGCCGCCCCAGCCGCAGACGCTGCCCCAGCAGCAGACGCCGCCCCAGCCGCCACCGCAGCCTCGGCCGCTGCAGATAGGGATCGAAACGGGTAAACACAAGGACCCGTCCCACGAGGATGAGAGGAGACCGGACATTCGTGTGCTACTCTTCGTGCTACTCCTCTGCTTCTTCTAGCAGGCAAATCTTCGCCACAGGGCGACGATAAACCGCTCCAGTTGCCGTCTTCAGCTCAGCAGAGCGCACGCGACAATCTCTTCCAGTGAACACCTCCGTTACGCGTGCTAATGGCCAAAAACCTCGGGGAGCGCTTTCTTCCGCCATCAGCACCACATCTCCGACCTTCAAGTTCCTATTGTCCTCTTGCCATTTGCTCCGAGCGATCAATGACGGCAGGTATTCACGGCGCCACCTGTTCCAGAAGTGGTCAGCCATTGTCTGAGCCTGCCTCCATCGTTTTCGGCTGTTCACTTCTTTCTCTTGGAACTTCCCGGGTGGCAGGTTCGCGTTCGCACAGCCTAGGAGCAGGTGGTTTGGCGTCAGCGGGTAAAGATCTCGTCCATCCATGCTGACATAGGTCAGCGGGCGTCCGTTCACCATAGACTCAACTTCAGCGAGGACAGTATGAAGCACCTCATCGGTGAGACACCTGCTTCCCACAACCATCTTCAGGGCTCTCTTCACACTACCTATCAGTCTTTCCCAAATGCCTCCCATATGCGGAGCACCTGGTGGGAGGAACACCCACTCTATCCCGCGTTGACTGAGCTCATCTACCAGTCTTTATTGCTCCCACTCTGCCAGTGATTCTCTGAGCTCTCGTTCGCCTCCGACAAAGTTAGTGTCATTGTCCGAGTGCAGGGCCTTTGGCTTTCCCCTCCGAGCGATGAAGCGCCGCAACGCGAGCAGGAAACTGTCGGTATCCAGACTCTGAGCGAGTTCTACATGCACAGCTCTTGTAGCGAAGCAGGTGAACAACACCCCATAACGCTTTTCCGTCTTGCGAAATTTCTTAACTTCCATGGGACCGAAATAATCCACACCGACTGTGCTGAATGCGCGCCTGTCATCAAACCGGTTGCCCGGAAGATCTGCCATCTTCGGTATCTGGGGGCTGCAGCGCCTCCGCTTACACAGCTGACACTTGTGAATCACGCGCTTCACCAGCGATCTCCCTCGACATGGCCAGTAACGCAGACGGACCTCGGTCAACGTGCGCTCCATCCCGGAGTGAAGCACTTGCTGATGCGCGTCTGCTATGATCAGGTGGGTGACTCGATCTTCTGTAGGCAGAAGAACAGGTTGTTGGCTTGCAAACGCCAGTGGTGCGTAATCCAGTCGTCCACCCACGCGGAGGATGCCTTCATTGTCAATGAACGGTGACACATGTTGCAGGTGACTGGGTCGGTGTACCGAGCTTCCCTCTCTCTGACTTCGGATCTCGCTCTCGAAGTGCCTGCCCTGGACATTACGCGGGCTGTTGGTCGCTGGATCCATGCTTCACGTGGAGGTTCCGGACAAACCGTACCACCCATGCAACCACTCTTTTGTATCTCACCCATGACGAAAATCTCGCTGCATCTGGAAGAGGTTCGTCTGTGGTACAGCTGACAGTAGCGGCGCAGATTACTCGAACTTCAGGGTCTGTTGAGCTCAGTGTGCCTGTGACACTCTGAGATGGCCACTCATCTTCTTCTCGTTGTAGGAAGTCTGGTCCTTTCAGCCAACTTGGCTCGATCAGCAGTTCTGCTACTGACTGACCGCGGGAGCAGGCGTCTGCTGGGTTCAGGTGAGTCGGCACTTTCTTCCACTGACTCGGCTCAGAGGACTCTCGAATCTCGAAGCCACGAAGGTGTGGAAGGTGTGGATCGCCACGAAGGTGTGGAAGCGACGACTCTCATTGCTCAAGTACTGCATAACAACGTTACTGTCGCTCCAGAACACTGTTCTGTGGATCTCGTATGTCAGCTCTCGGCCAATGGTCTCCGCCAGGCGAGATGCCATCACTGCCGCCGGTAGCTCGAGTCGAACTATCGATATCTGCTTCAACGGTGCGATCCGTGTCTTCGCTGCGATAAAGTTGACGTCAATTTGACTACCTTGTTCCGTTCTGAGGAACGCCACTGTCCCAAAGGCCGACTCTGATGCGTCGCAGAAGATGTGTATCTCATGCTGCAGTTCGTCACCTTCGCTGCTTCTGTGCAGGCACCTCGGCACGACCAGGTCTTGCAACTGCCAGAGCTCAGCCACCCAAGCTTCCCAGAAGCGTTGTTCCGGATCTTTAAATTTTCGTCCCACCCGTGTCCATGGGCCCACAGTCTTTGGACGAGCAGCTTTGCTTGCAGCGTGAATGGCGCTGCTATTCCGAGCGGGTCGAACAGGCGAGCGACAGTAGAGACGACTTGCCGCTTCGTGACTCGTGTGTTGTCAGCTTTGATGACACGAATGGCCAGAGTGTCTTCCACAGGGTTCCATGGGCACCCAAGCACGTTCTCCGTAGGTCTCTCCGTACCCTGGCAAGCTCGCTCACTTTCTGGGACGTCGAGCATGACTTCCTCTGAGTTGCTTCGCCACTTGGTGAGTCGAAATCCTCCTTTCGACACCAGCTCCGTGACCTCTCTTCTCATCGCCTTCGCGTCTGCAACTGTTCTTTTCAGTCCTCAGAAGATCATCCATGTACACGTTGTGTTGAACTGCAGTCACGGCTTCTCGGGAGATATCTGTATCTACCTGGTTCTGGAGACAGAGGGCGCTCTGTGTTCCTGTGATCTTCAGGGAGGTTAGCACATCTGCAGTGCAGAGTGAGGTTTGCGAGCCCGGGTCAAGCAGCGCAAACACGTCTTCAAACTTGTCGCCGGGACCGGCACTATCTGCGCTGAGAAACGGACCATTTTTTTCTTCTTCTAAGCCGCATATAATTGGATTTGTAGTTAAATTGCGCCGCGGAGCGGCGCAAAAATGTTGATTTGTATTCCCTGGACAACTGCATTCTTACTGTTGAAAGGCTCCGGGCCCATTCAGATCGTCTAGGGGCCCCTCCGACCTTTTCAACGCCCTTCCGGCCTGTTCAGGGACTCATCTGGGATCCGCGAAAAGACATGATGTGGAGTGGGTGATGTAGATTAAATACAAAGAGGAAAGAGGACTTACTCCACCAGAAAAATATAAGATCGGAGCTTTCGGGTATATTGTCACACCCTTCGTTAGCGATTAAGAGGCATTCGGTAACAGGTCATTGCTCGTCTTAAAGACGAGCAATGACTGAGGCCATTCTTATAAAAATAAATCGAGTCGTGGCTCGATAAAAAAAAATGGCCTCGGGACCCGGCGCGGAAGATGTTTAACATCGAAACAGCGCCTCGGAAATGCAACAGCAAAGCACGGGCGGAGTTCCCTATTCACATGATGTGGCCACTGCCCCACCAACTTTTGTCAGATTTGAAGGTTCCTGGCATTAATATGCAATTTTTCACCTCAATAATGGAAAACATCCGGCCAATTTGCCCCACCAACTTTTTCTGGAAAGCTCCACACCCATGCAGCAAAGCCAAATAATATGCAGGTATTTTACACATTGTCCAAACATAAAAAAATCCAGTCCTGAGGCCATTCTTTAAAAAAAATAGAGCCACGGCTCGATTTTTTTAAATAAAAATGGCCTCAGATATTTGTTTCCATCGAAACTTTTATTTATGGCACAGAGGCAAAGTCATTATACATTATTACCGATCGTTTCTTCATGTGAGACTTGGTCGTCTTGGGGGCAAACAGGCCACTTTGGGCTTGGAGGGGGGGGGGGGCGTCGTAAATGCCCCCCTCCCCCTCCCACTCGATCCGCCAGTGGTTTAACCTAACGTTTTCAATTATTATCACTTAGCATTTGGGTCAAGGTTTACAATTATATTTCTACTCCAGATGACATCTCAAGAAAAATGGTGCCAAGAGTGGTCTATGCTGGTGCTGTTCTTTGTCAAATGCCGCAAGTTCAGCACATTAATTTGCTAAATCAATAATTTGCCTTGCGGCTCACATGGTGTCCTATAATTTATTTGAAGCCATTGCAATTTGCAAATACATCATACAACATTTAAACACAAATTTACATGTGCGAAGCAAGCTTTTTAAAATTCATCCTATTCATGATTTAGGTCCAGTGGTTTGCCGTTACCTACGCCTCAAATTGTATTAGTGATTTAGGGCCAAACAGTTTGATGCAATATTCAGGGCAAGTGGCAAGCTGCAGAATCTATTATCTATCTGCCAAGAGTGGTGGTCTTTGGCCCAATTCGTGATTTAGGGGCAACCAATTTGATACAATATTCAAGTGCGGAGCGAGCTTTGACGGCTCGCACTATCAACTGGAGTTTGTACAGCAGTTGGGCTCCAGCGACCGCTAGTGAGCCAGGGTATGCTGACGTCGCAAGCAAATGATACCAGTTAACGCTAAATAGTGATGGTATATTAGCATGGGTGCCCAAAAGCTTCATAACATTGAATGCTTTTACTTTGCAATGCACTTTATTCGCTGTCTCATGCTATCGTTTTGAACGTAAGTTGAAAATACATTTCAAAACTAGGTTTTTGCAAATGCTTTCTTTAGTTCTTATTAAAGTGGTGTTTTGACAATTCAGTGTACAGCTCTAAGGCTTAAAAACTGGAGAATGCTGCGTCACTCACTGCGTCACTGCGTCAGTCACTGACCTCAAATGACCTGACATGACCTGACATGACCTTTTTGGAATTTGTCATGTTTCAAGGACATTTTGTGACGCAGATTTCAAATTTGGCACCCATTTAGCATAATTATATGCTCATTCGCGATTCTAGCTCGATTAAATTAGATTTATACGCATTTACAATTTAGTTGAATTTTGGGTCATTGACATGACCTCAGAAGTCACCTAATGACCTAGGACCTTAAAATCGGGTAACAGTGGCTTCCTCTCGTAACAAGTAACACGTTCTTTTGTAATCGAAGCATTGGCCCAATTAGGGGCGAAACGCTAGGGGGGTCGTGCACGGTCACGCACTGAGCAGACGCTGCACGGGCGAGGGTTAACTAACGTAACTAAGCTTAACTTTAACTCGCGAGGGGAGCCCGCGGACTCCCTTCGCAGTGGCATCGTTTTGAGCGTACTCGAGGTTGTGTACGCGGTGTATTCGGTACGAGGTTTACTCGGTTGGAACTCTGTTGTGTTCTGGTACGAGGTTGTGTATACTCGATGCGAAGTCGCGATTACTCGTTTGTTTACTGCGATACGAGTTTGGTGTACTCCGAAGTTGTTGACTCGGTTATGTACTCGGTAAGCGAGGTTCTGTTATACTCGGTACGAGGTTCTGTCTAGGTTATAAGAGGTTATATACTCGGTATACTAAGTTCTGTACTCGGTATACGAGGTTATGTACGGCCCCCAACGGAGAGGATTTGGTAGCGTCACGTGACATGACGTAGCTTGGGCTTGAAGTTTTCCCTTCACCATTGACTTAACACGTAAACTGACCCAACTTATGACCTCAAAATTTCGGTCACCGGGTGGTAAATTGAATGTGTTTTTGGCACAGCTGTTAAGTTCATTTTATTCTGTTTATGAGAATGTCCACTTTTAAGCCTAAAGAGTGTCTGAAATGCGCCTAAATATTGGCCAAAGGTATGCATGTAAACCCTCGCCCTGGTGGTGTGGGGGTCATTTTGAACCCCCAACCCCGAGTTTTTCGGGAATAGCGAGAAAACGGCGCTGCGCAGCGCCACCAAATTTGGCACAGCTATTCGGACATCAATTACCCACATTTTGTGAAAGTTTTAACTGCAGTCATCTCAGGTCAGGTCACCAAGTCACGTCAAGTGATCTTATCTCCCAAAATGTTTGTGGTCATGCCAAAGCCAGTGTTTGTCCGAGATATTTGAAACTTTCAGGATTGCATAAGGCCATACGTACCTACAATTCGTTTATCTCGGATTTGTTGTATCGGTGACCTAAGGTCAGGTCAATTTCGTGACCTCCCATTATAAGTAAATGGGAAAATATACAAATGCTTCCTATTCAGAGGAAATGCATTAGATCAGGCCAATTCTTTAATAATCATACTATTTTAGCCCATTATTGATGACCCGGGTGCAATTGTTGCTCTGTGACATCTGCAAGGTGAGCTGAGGTCATCTCAGGTCACCATAATTTGTTGCCAATAACTCTTGATATAATAAAGATAGAGACGTGCAAACGATACCACTGTGTTTTATCGTCGAGTTGCGTCGCCCCATATGCAACATGACCTTCCTTGGTCACCAAATGACCTTGACCTGAGGTCAAATTTTGAAGTTGATATAACTAGGTCACCATTACTATGGTTCGAAGCGCCTTGACGAGACAAACACGATAGTGTTAAAATCGTTGTTATATGTCTAACCAATACAACGGTATTTATGAAAGCGTTTTGGGAAAACAATGCCCACATGACCTTTGGTGACCTCTGAGGCCTAAACTATTGACCTGAGCTTTTGTTAATTTGATAACACTCAGGCGATTTAATTTTTCATGAGCTTTCAGTTACCTTTTCTGTTCGTTCCTAGCTATCATAGTTTCCAATATATTTTTGGGGGGTTTCTGTAGCGAAGTCCTATACTTGGAAAATTTGACCTTTGGTGACCTCATTATTGACCTGAGCCAAATTATACCTGAAGTAACGTTGAATGGCCTTGTTAAGAGCTTTCAAATGCTTTGTTCGCATCTTTCTAGCCCTTTATTTTTCTCGTTACAGGCAGACTGGTTATTGATTCAACTTTTTTGGAACGATTCAATCATGATTCATTTTGGAATCTGAATGATCCAATCACCGTTGGATTCACTATTTTTTATAATTGTTTCTTTCCGATTGAAAGAATACAAAATATATTTTAATTGATTCACGTTTCATTCAACATTTAAATATTTGTGGTGAATGTATGTCAGATAAATACAAATTGAAGCATACATATATATGATCATTAAAACATTGTTACAGAAATACTATTTCAGTATAAATAAATGTAGCCACTGGGACTGCAATCTGCATGTATTTGCACAACTTACCAGTGTACTTGAATCGTTAAGAAACGTTAAATCTTTTGATTCAATCAGCCTTGATTTGATGCAGGGTTTTATCCAATCACGATTCATGAATCAAAAGATCTGGTGGTGAATATTTTTTTCTCAAGGAATTTTGATTGAACAAGTCCAATCGATTCAATCAGTGTCAAATAAATAACCAGTCTGGTTAGTGGGGGGTCATTTTACCCCCCCCCCCCCACCACCACCACAATATAATGAACACATTATGTTGTGTTCCTGAGGAATAGGGTACTATGTGGGAACACATTCACATTCACAAACACATTCATTATATTCATTCAAACACATACACATGCATGTGGATTGTAGGTGGAAACACATTCACATTCACAAACACATACACATTCATTCAAACACATACACATGCATCTAGGTGGGAACACATTTACAACACACATACACACTACCCCGCCCCCTCCCCCCACCAACATAATGAACTAAATACTGACATTGGCATATCATAGCATACAAATGTCCATAGTAGATGTTTACCAGCACTAATAAGCACCAAACATGCATAAACGTGGAGTGGAAGATCAGATGGAGAATATCACATCAGTAATGATTTGAGTAGCAGCTAGTACATGTTTGTAAGAAATATGGAAATCACAATGGCTCAAATCACAGATGCTCAAAATGGTTGATGAATGTGGATAGGTGTTGGTGTCAGAATGTAAGTGCCGGAGTGGCACTTGGCAGTAAATGGTAGTCATAGCACACATTAATTGTAACCAGGATAATATGTTAACTGATAATCTCCTTATATACAGGAATAACAAACTAAGGATAGCTTAAATCCTCCTCAAATATATTCTAGAATCGTTATCCTATCCACCCAAGGATGTGCTCAAGCTAATGTGTATCATACTTGATACAATAATAGGTACAATATCAGAAAAAGTATTGATGTTTTTTTCTTCTTCATACACTATTTAGCCGCCCGAGTGTTTCAAGAATAAACAGTCAACTAATCATATTAATTTATTGACCAAGACACGCTTCATAATTCATATTGATACTTCTTCAGTTGGTCATTAAAAATAGGACATACAAAACAATTGATGATTGACACTGCAAACATACATTCAAAGTTCATTCACATCACATGATATTGTTTCACCTATTAGTCTCCTAAGAGGCATCAGGCAAAGCAATCACATGTTAGACATCTAATTTATGTATTGAGAAAAACAAAATGAAGCAATTTCAGATAGTTATTCTTCCAGTCTTCGCCCTTCGGATTCATAAATGCTGACTTCAAGCACTGCAGTTTCAAGCGTAATTCTTGTTTTCTCGTCTATATTATCTTTAATACTGCTTGCACCTTCCCAACTGGGTATAGTTCCACATTCATGAATCATGACTATGTTTCACTATTGTTTTGGGTTTCTGATATTGAAATTATTTCCTGTGCTCCATTAGCCTGGTGTTCAAACTTCTTCCAACTTCCAGTTTCACCATATGGCTTTGTACATCTCTTGCATGGTATCTTGTAGACAAACCTGTGATCATGTTGCTTTCTTTTATAATTTATCCTGTTCTTCCCAGTCTCACTTGTTAGTTGTTACCTACTATCACATTAGCATGTTTCAGAAAATATGCAATCGTATCAACATGTCTGGATTGCGCAACAACTGGATAGCTAAGTATCAATACGAACCGCGTCTTGGTTAATAAATTATCATGAGGATTTGACTGTGTATATGTGTCTATGAACGTTAACAATTTCAAGAAGTTAGCATGAATTAATTCAAGCAGCGCAACCTCGTCCCCACACCGCAAGACGCCCCCCGAGCGTATGGCAAAACACCGGTAAACAACGCAGTTTAACAAACGTCTCTCCAGCGCCAGAAATGTCTCATGATATTACTGCCATTTCTTGGGCTTGATTCAAACCTCCGACCTACCTGTTAGTTATAGTTATCTTGGTTCTGTACTCGGGGTTGTTTGTAATACAGGGTGTCCGGAAAAAAGCATACTCTGGATTTTAGCTCGTGCTTCAATATGCAAGTGCCAATTTTTTTGAAACTTTTCATGATTATAGCTTGGAACGTGGCAAAACCGATGAACACAGAAATAAGTCCTTTGAGATGTTTGCTGATATTGCAAAGGCGTTTTGTGTGGAATCCTACATTCCAGGGTGTGTTCCAGGGTGTCCGGAAAAAAGATACCGTGATTTTCCGTAATAATGTTGGTTATTAATAAACAATATTAAAAATCCGAGTATCGTTATATTCACCAGTTCATGGCAACACAGATAAGCCATGACATTTGTACAGACACTTCCACTGTCAGCCTCATGGCGGAGGTGGCGTGGGCACCCTATTCCCCGGGCCTCAGTCCATTGGATTTCTTTCTGTGGGGAGACCGTGTTTACAAAGGTCAAGGACCGTGTTTACAAAGAAAAGCCCAGAACAACAGAAGACCTGAAGCGCGCCATCATCGCAGAAGTCGGCCGCTTGCCCTCAGCGATGATCGACAAAGCTGTCGACCATCTGCAGACTGTGCGACTGCCTCAGCTGATCCGCCGGAAGGGGGCGCACATCGAGCATCTTCTGTAGGAGGCTGCACTGTGAGCTGTGACTGACAGAGGGAGTAACTGTACAAATGTCATGCATTATCTGTTTTGCCATGAACTGGTGAATATAACGATACTCGATTTTTTTTAATATTGTTTGTTTCTAACCGAAATTATCACGGAAAATCACAGTATCTTTTTTTTTCTCGGACACCCTGGAACACACCCTGGAATGTAGGCTTCCACACAAAACGCCTTTTCAATATTAAAAAACATCTCAATGGACTTGTGTCTGTGTTCATCGGTTTTGCCACGTTCCAAGCTATAATCATGAAAAGTTTCAAAAAAAATTGCCACGTGCATATTGAAGCACGAGCTAAAATCCAGAGTATGTTTTTTTCCGGACACCCTGTACAATGTACATACTGCAGACTTTCGCCATTTGTATTTTCGTATGCAGCATGCCAGTTCGAGAATGCCTTGAATGGACCGCGTTAATAATATTCGCCTTCTCAACACTTAAAAGTGTAAATGTTCATCTGGAGACTTGCATATGTATCAGCAGAAATTGAAGTGTCATGCAATCCGACGCAAATTGATTGTCGTGCACTGCACCATTGATTGTCTTGCACTGCACCATTGATTGTCGTGCACTGGACCATTAATTGTCGTGCACTGCACCATTCCGTGCGCGTCGCTCGATCGTCGAGCGTCGAAGTACTCGCAAAATGGGCGTCAAATGACGCCCTGCGCCTATTCAGATGGTGCAGGGCGTCATTTGACACTTCTCGTTGGACGCCGTGCAGCGTCATTATATCCTGTGGTATCACAATACGCCGTTTTCGAGAGTCATAGTACACCGATAAGGAGTAAAACTGACACCTGAAAGGAGTGTTTTTTTTTAGTATGTTAAAAAATGAGCAATATTGTAGCGTCAGATGACTCCCGGAATCATACACCATGTGGAGTTAAAAACGCCGAACACCGGTGTCATGACTCCCTAGTCCCTATGGGTGTACGATTCCGGGGAGTCATCGGACGATTCCGGGAGCCATCGGACGCTACAATATTGTTCATTATTGAACAATGAACATATGCTAAAAAAAACACTTCTTTTAGGTGCCATTTTGTCTTCTCCGTGTAGGCTTTAATAGGTGATTTAAAACCAACTTGTTTAGTTAAAGTCCCTTGGAATTACTTTTCAATCGAACAATGTGTCAATTTTCTTCCGCTTTCAGGCGTTTTGGGAGGTCATGGGAGCCATTTGATTGGTCCGGGAACAGAGGTGGGAGAGGGAGTGCTTGCCCTCCCTTCTCCAGCTTCCAGACCGTTGTGCATCCCTCCCCCAAATTTTGCGTGGCTGAACTTATCATTCCCTAAAAATCGTTGTATTCTTCACGGGAAGTTAGGCATTACAGAAACAAATGACCTGAAACATTAAATTACGATGCAAAATATGTGAATTGTATGGGTTGTGGCATAGATTGCGAAATTTGCTCACTGTCCCAATAACTCTTCATTCCTGATTATCTGGAGGCAGTGTTTCGATGATAGTCTTAAGACTCATGAACCAATTTTACGTCGTATCAGTTCCGAGTTGATTATATCGTAATAGCCAGGTATACTATCGATCGAAAACAAAACACGTTGGTTTTGGATGTAAGTATTTTCGACAATCACCCTTGCACTCTTCCGTTAACTTGCCTTAATCACTCATCGGATGTTTGCCCCATAGTGCATTAAGAAATGATGTAAAACAATCTTGTCTTAGTAGCAGGACTGCGGAGTCGACAGAATTTTAGCAACACCGACTGCGACTCCGACTCCGACTCAAACTCCGACTCAAACTCCGACTCAAACTCCGACTCCGGCCTATATCCGTTCTCCAACCGCATGCTAGAAAACAATATCTGCAATGCCATCTATTTTATCCGTTTGTCTTTATTCTAAACAGTATTGAGAGCAATGCTACGTCGCCCGAGAACGGGCGCGGCGTGCCGGTCGCGCGTCCAGCCCAGTCGCGCTCGCCTGCAGGCGGCGGAACCCACGAAACGGTTTGCTAATAACTCTTGATAGCATACAATTAAGATAAGAACATGAGACCGGCACCACTGTGTATGTCTCGTCGAGACTCGTCCGATATTGCGCATCACGCCATACCTGGTTCCCCACATGACCTGCAATTACCTTAACCTGAGGTAAAATTTTGCATTTGACTTAGGTAACCTGAGCCTTGTTCACGACGCCTGCTGACGGGCTGACTGCTGCTGCCTACTGCTGTGAAAACGTATCGACCAATCAGCGTGGACCAGAGGGGATGGGATGTGGGGAGGGGTACGGTGTATGACGTCATACCTCTGCTGCTTCCTGCTGACGCTGCTGCCCGAAAATCGCGTCAGACGGGCAGCAGATAACACAGATTGGCGCACGCGGCAATTTCCAAACGTGAAGCGTCGACAAACAACCAACAATCTCAAAGCGAAAAGCTTGAAGAAGCGAAGATGGGTATGGAGTAAGTCTGCGATAATTTTAGTTTACTGTTTATGTTGGTATTAGGTATCATAAGCTCTGCTACTTACCTAGCTGTGGGAGTAAATTTATCGTAGCAAGTACGCCAGATATGTATCGTGAATCGACAGCATTTGTGTTTAAGTAGTAATCGCCGGCGATGACGTAGGTTGGTGTGTGCTTCCGTTTTGGGCAGCCGTAGGCCGCCCGTCAGCAGGAGGTCGTGAACAAGGCTCTGGTCACCATGGTATGATTCGAATTTCCTTGACGAAACCAGCACGATGACGTTCAAATGGGTGCTGTGTGACCACAAGAGTCGGTGCGTCCAAAACCTCAATCATCATCAGATGA
The DNA here is from genome assembly GCA_036785665.1 of Chirona hameri. NCBI lineage: Eukaryota > Metazoa > Arthropoda > Thecostraca > Balanomorpha > Balanidae > Chirona > Chirona hameri. The sequence continues at coordinate 52,375 of JAXIVJ010003823.1, forward strand.
CGTTAAAATTATTGCCCTATATCTTCATCAGGCGGAAATCTACCGATAGATGTGTAAACTATAGGTTTTACTTTCCCCTAATTTGCTTTCGAAGGGGTGTAAAGTTAGTTGGCCGACGACTATTCTACCGACCAAAGTAATCACCAATTGCCAAAATGTCGACTCCGACTCCGGGCCGGAGTCGGAGTCGGTAAGATTTGAACGACTCCGACTCCAACTCCGGCCAAAACTGCCGACTCCGACCGACTCCGACTCCGACTCCGACTCCGACTCCGACTACGCAGCCCTGCTTAGTAGTAATTGCTTAGATCTTCTTTAAAAATCAGTGTGGTTATTTTCGGCCGATTTTTTTTTTTTAATTGGGTGGGGGAGGGCATAGCCCCATGCCTCCTCATGAATCTGCCTCTGGTTGTAACGGTGGTTACATTTTTTCAGCTACAGCTAAATTTTCCGCCGCTCAGCACCTCAACCCGGGCGGGCGCGGCCGCATAAATTAGGACAAGTACCGTCAGCCATGTTTCAGGAAGCAAGATCATCATTATTCAAAATCAAAATCATCAATCAAGAAGCCGACCAGTCCGCCGTCCACCAGTCGCGTAAACACGCCAGCGAGCCTCTCCCTCCCTCACACCTCAGCACACGCCAGCGAGCCTCTCCTCTCTCACACCTCAGCATACGCCAGCGAGCCTCTCCCTCCCTCACACCTCAGGACACGCCAGCGAGCATCTCCCTCACTCACACCTCAGCACACGCCGCGAGCCTCTCCCTCCCTCACACCTCAGCACACCTCAGCACACCTCAGCGAGCCTCTCCCTCCCTTACACCTCAGCACACGCCAGTGAGCCTCTCCCTCCCTCACACCTCAGCACACCTCAGCGAGCCTCTCCCTCCCTCACACCTCAACACACGCCAGCGAGCCTCTCCCTCCCTCACACCTCAGCACACCTCAGCACACGCCAGCGAGCCTCTCCCTCCCTCACACCTCAGCACACCTCAGCGAGCCTCTCCCTCCCTCACACCTCAGCACACGCCAGCGAGCGTCTCCCTCCCTCACACCTCAGCACACCTCAGCACTCCTCAGCACACGCCACGATTTCTATATTTCCAGCACATTCCAGCACACGATTTCTATATCATGTTGTGCAAAATTACAATGAGCTGCCTTTAGCGACACGTCACTCAGCCATGCCCGCATTCAAAAGAGCGATACAGAACATGCCTCAACCAGAGTAGCCTGATGTATATAACGTAATGTGCGTGTGAGAGCATTGCAGTGTATGTGATGTGTATGTGAGAGTATTGAAGTATGTGCTGTATGGGAGTATGTGCTGTAGTGAAACTGTCTTCATTTTATATTAGGATGAGTGTACCATTCGTGTTGTCCATGCTTGTATGTGGCTCCGGAATAGCCCGCTTCGGCGTGGATGGGGTCCAACGTCAAATACAAATACAAATACGCCAGCGAGCCTCTCCCTCCCTCACACCTCAGCACACCTCAGCACACGCCATCGAGCCTCTCCCTCCCTCACACCTCAGCACACCTCGGCGAGCCTCTCCCTCCCTCACACCTCAGAACACGCCAGCGAGCCTCTCCCTCCCTCACACCTCAGCACACCTCAACGAGCCTCTCCCTCCCTCACACCTCAGCACACCTCAGCACACCTCAGCGAGTCTCTCCCTCCCTCACACCTCAGCACACCTCAGCACACGCCAGCGAGCCTCTCCCTCCCTCACACCTCAGCATACGCCAGCGAGCCTCTCCCTCCCTCACACCTCAGCACACATCAGCGAGCCTCTCCCTCCCTCACACCTCAGCACACCTCAGCACACCTCAGCGAGTCTCTCCCTCCCTCACACCTCAGCACACCTCAGCACACGCCAGCGAGCCTCTCCCTCCCTCACACCTCAGCACACGCCAGCGAGCCTCTCCCTCCCTCACACCTCAGCACACGCCAGCGAGTCTCTCCCTCCCTCACACCTCAGCACACCTCAGCACACCTCAGCGAGCCTCTCCCTCCCTCACACCACAGCACACCTCAGCGAGCCTCTCCCTCCCTCACACCTCAGCACACCTCAGCGAGCCTCTCCCTCCCTCACACCTCAGGACACGCCAGCGAGCCTCTCCCTCCCTCACACCTCAGCACACCTCAGCGAGCCTCTCCCTCCCTCACACCTCAGCACACGCCAGCGAGCCTCTCCCTCCCTCACACCTCAGCACACCTCAGCGAGCATAGACATAGACATAGACATAGACATATATTAAGGCCTTCCACGATAAGCTCATGGCTATTACGGCCCCTCGTCAGAGGCTAAAACGGCGGACATGGGAAGTGAAAAAACGCAAACACGCACACACACAGACATACAGACATACAGACATACAGACATACAGACATACAGACATACAGACATACAGACACACAGACACACAGACACACAGACACACAGACACACAGACACACAGACACACAGACACACAGACACATAGACACACAGACACACAGACACACAGACACCCACACACCCACACACCCACACTTCCACACACCCACACACCCACGCCCACGCGCACGCGCACGCGCACGCGCACGCGCGCACACACACACACACACACACACACACACACACACACACACACACACACACACACACACACCTACACACACACACACACACACACCACAGTCGCTGACCGATCACGTAACTCCTCCGCCGCCGCGCAGATGGCGCTTTAGGCGTCCCGCAAACAGGTGCACCGGGAGTCGCGTCAGGTCAGGCAGGAGCCCGTTGAAATCGCGCGGAGCACGGCTGTAAACCACCGGTCGTGATCGTGGACACCTCTCTCTCCCTCACACCTCAGCACACCTCAGCGAGCCTCTCCCTCCCTCACATCTCAGCACACCTCAGCGAGCCTTTCCCTCCCTCACACCTCAGCACACGCCAGCGAGCCTCTCCCTCCCTCACACCTCAGGACACGCCAGCGAGCCTCTCCCTCCCTCACACCTCAGCACACCTCAGCGAGCCTCTCTCTCCCTCACACCACAGCACACCTCAGCGAGCCTCTCCCTCCCTCACACCTCAGGACACGACAGCGAGCCTCTCCCTCCCTCACACCTCAGCACACACCAGCGAGCCTCTCCCTCCCTCACACCTCAGGACACGCCAGCGAGCCTCTCCCTCCCTCACACCTCAGGACACGCCAGCGAGCCTCTCCCTCCCTCACACCACAGGACACGCCAGCGAGCCTCTTCCTCTCTCACACCTCAGCACACGCCAGCGAGCCTCTCCCTCCCTCACACCACAAGACACGCCAGCGAGCCTCTCCCTCCCTCACACCACAGCACACCTCAGCGAGCCATTTCACACCTTTCCCTCTCCATCCCACTGCCGGAAAACCAAGTGCCGGATACCGACCAGAAGCGGGGGCGGCGACACTCTGTCAACGTCCTGAGGAAGAGGACCGGTGGCCACGATCACGACCGGTGGCCACGAAGGTGACCTTGTCAAATGAAGGTGACCGTCAAAAGAAACAAGACATCTCACCTTTCCTCCGCCACTCCCCTCCTCCCCGTCTAGTCGGAAGCGACGCGCACAGAACACACCTCCCCTCACCCCTCATATGCTCCATCCCGGCCGTCCCTCCTTCATCCCCTCCCCCCCCCCCCCCCCGGGTCCGAAGCGAACCGCACAGGATACCTCCCCACACACACATACACCACCCCTGCCCCAACGCTACAGCCCGGCCTCTGAGTTTCACACAGTTAATGAGGTGTGAAAACTCAGAACGCCGCGCCCACCGGAGGGAGCCGGGGAGAAACGAGGAGACGCGTGGTAAACACCGGCCCTCTGAGTGTTTACACATAAACTCAGAACACCGGCCTGCTGAAGACGGAGACGGCTCGCGAGCAGACCAGCCAGGGACCACCCAAGACGGCCAAGGTCACCTTCAAGGCATCAGGGTGAAGACGGGGACCTCTCACGAGCAGGCCGGCTAGAGACCAGCCAAGACGGCCAAGGTCACCTCCAAGGCATCAGGGGTGAAGACGGGGACTTCTCACGAACAGACCAGCCAGGGACCACCCAAGACGGCCAAGGTCACCTTCAAGGCATCAGGGTGAAGACGGGGACCTCTCACGAGCAGGCCGGCTAGAGACCAGCCAATACGGCCAAGGTCACCTCCAAGGCATCAGGGGTGGAGACGGGGACTTCTCACGAACAGACCAGCCAGGGACCACCCAAGACGGCCAAGGTCACCTTCAAGGCATCAGGGTGAAGACGGGGACCTCTCACGAGCAGGCCGGCTAGAGACCAGCCAAGACGGCCAAGGTCACCTCCAAGGCATCAGGGGTGGAGACGGGGACGTCTCGCGAGCAGGCCGGCTAGAGACCAGCCAATACGGCCAAGGTCACCTCCAAGGCATCAGGGGTGGAGACGGGGACTTCTCACGAACAGACCAGCCAGGGACCACCCAAGACGGCCAAGGTCACCTTCAAGGCATCAGGGTGAAGACGGGGACCTCTCACGAGCAGGCCGGCTAGAGACCAGCCAATACGGCCAAGGTCACCTCCAAGGCATCAGGGGTGGAGACGGGGACTTCTCACGAACAGACCAGCCAGGGACCACCCAAGACGGCCAAGGTCACCTTCAAGGCATCAGGGTGAAGACGGGGACCTCTCACGAGCAGGCCGGCTAGAGACCAGCCAATACGGCCAAGGTCACCTCCAAGGCATCAGGGGTGGAGACGGGGACGTCTCGCGAGCAGGCCGGCTAGAGACCAGCCAAGACGGCCAAGGTCACCTCCAAGGCATCAGGGGTGGAGACGGGGACGTCTCGCGAGCAGGCCGGCTAGAGACCAGCCAAGACGGCCAAGGTCACCTCCAAGGCATCAGGGGTGGAGACGGGACTTCTCGCGAGCAGGCCGGCTAGAGACCACCCAAGACGGCCAAGGTCACATCCAAGGCATCAGGGGTGTAGACGGGGACGTCTCGCGAGCAGGCCGGACAGGGACCACCCAAGACTCTGTCCTTGCGGTGCAGCGGTGCTGAACACCCAAGTGAGGCGGGCCATCAGGAGTGACTACCGCCGCGACATCAAGCGGCGAGTCGAAGAAGCTCCACCGTCAGCCCTCTGGCGGCAGCTACGACCAGTCATCGCACCGAAGCTCAGCGCCCCAGCCCAACCCGAAAACCTGACAGCCAATGACCTGAACCGGTACTTCACTACCGTGGGTGAGGAGACGCACCAGGCCGTCTTCCGGACGTTTCAGGAGTCTGGCAGGCGTGCTCTGGCTCCTCGTCTCCCTCGTGTCCACGCAGACGCGCTCCGGCTCGTCCCCATCACCCTGGAACAGCTGAGGCGAATAATCTACACGCTGCCGCACAAGATATCAGTGGCAGATGGAGTCATCGACATCCGGCTGGTTAAGCTAGCCTTCCCCATCATCGGACGAGTCCTGCTTCAAATCATCAATAAAAGCATCGTATCTGAGGCAGTCCCGGACGGCTGGAAGATGGCGGTAGTCATTCCGCTTCACAAAAAAGGCGAATTAACAGCTGCAGAAAACTTTCGGCCCATCACTAACGTTCCAGTGATCAGCAAAATCATAGAAAAGGCGGTCTGCGCCCAAGTCGACTCCTATATGAATCGGAACAGCCTGTACAGCCCAGATCAGCATGGATTCCGCAGCGGACACAGTACAGCAACGGCACTGATCAGCGTTACTGATCACCTTCTGGGAGTGGTTGATCGGGGAGACATCAGTCTTCTGACGCTGATTGACCTCAGTCGGGCATTTGATGTCGTCCATCACCAGACGCTCTTGGACCAGCTACAACTACTCCAGATCGCCCCTGGATGGTTCCGGAGCTACTTGAGCGGTCACCGGCAGTGTGTCAAGCTGGCGGGAGGTGAAACATCGGCGCTGCTCCCGATCAACATAGGAATTTTCCAGGGTTCTTGTATGGGACCGATGCTGTACAACATCGCCTCCATCAGCGCTGCCTGCTACGTACCGACAGACGTAGACGGCTTCCTCGTCCGAATGGCCAGATACGCCGACGACACTCAGGTGGCTATCTCGGGACCGAAAGAGAGGCTACCAGATATTCAGACGGCACTGGAGGGAGTTCTCGACACGCTGGCTACATATTTCCTGCAGAATGGGATAAAGATTAACGCTGCCAAAACCGAACTGATTGTCGTCGGGGATAGGTTTGCTCTACAACTGCTGCAGCAGAGCCTGCTCGGGTTGAGTTCATCGGAGAGACCCTCCAACCTGTGTCTTCAGCGCGAAACCTCGGCGTTATGTTCGACAGTCGTTTAAGTTTTGAGCCTCATATAGATAGCATCGTCAAAAAATGTTTCGGGATTCTTATAGGCCTTATGCACGCAAAGCACATGATACCGGCTCAAGTACTGCCGACTGTTGTGAACGCGTTAGTCATGTCCCATGTACGTTACTGTAGCCAACTATTCGGCTGTGCCAACAAAACCGCCCTGAAACGACTGCAAAAAGTGCAAAACTTTGCTGCTAGGTTGATATCAGGCCGACAAAGATACCAACATGTGTCCGATGTGATAGAGAACTTGGAGTGGCTCCCTATCGCAGCGATGGTGGACTTTAATGATTTGTGTCTCCTGCATAAAATCGTTATGACCAATGAGCCCGAGGTACTTAGGCGAGAGGTGCGTTACAACAGAGATGTAGTTGAACGCAGAACCAGACACTCAGACCACCTGTACTTGTCTCGCTTTCGCACTAACATTGGCAAAAGAACTTTTAGGCACCGGGCATGTGTGCTGTACAATGAACATGTGATCGGATCTGAGCTGCAGGGCATGTCATACGCGCGCTTTAAGAAAGTGTTGAAAGCTTGTCTTCTCACTTAAGATTTTAGAAGATTTTATATCGTCCGCTTATTATTGTTCTTTGTAGGTACTTCAATCATTTTAGCGTATACAAATATTTTTGCTTTGTGCTGTTTTAGGTTGTGCTTTTTTATTTCATCTACCATTTCTGAGCAGTTGTGATTCTTAACATGTGAACCTATGTCTGACGAGGGCTCATAATAGCCACATCCTTGTGGATGAGTGCCAATGATGTACAATAAATAAATAAATAAATAAGACGGGCAAGGTCACCTCCAAGGCATCAGGGGTGGAGACGGGGACCTCTCACGAGCAGGCCGGCCAGGGACCACCCAAGACGGGCAAGGTCACCTCCAAGGAATCAGGGGTGGAGACGGGGACGGCATCAGGGGTGGAGACGGGGACGTCTCACGAACAGACCAGCCAGGGGCCACCCAAGACGGCCAAGGTCACCTCCAAGGCATCAGGGGTGGAGGATCTCACGAACAGACCAGCCAGGGACCACCCAAGACGGCCAAGGTCACCTCCAAGGCATCAGGGGTAGAGACGGGGACGTCTCACGAGCAGGCCGGCTAGAGACCAGCCAATACGGCCAAGGTCACCTCCAAGGCATCAGGGGTGAAGACGGGGACCTCTCACGAGCAGGCCGGCTAGAGACCAGCCAATACGGCCAAGGTCACCTCCAAGGCATCAGGGGTGGAGACGGGGACGTCTCGCGAGCAGGCCGGCTAGAGACCAGCCAAGACGGCCAAGGTCACCTCCAAGGCATCAGGGGTGGAGGCGGGGACGTCTCACGAACAGACCAGCCAGGGACCACCCAAGACGGCCAAGGTCACCTCCAAGGCATCAGGGGTGGAGACGGGGACTTCTCGCGAGCAGGCCGGCTAGAGACCACCCAAGACGGCCAAGGTCACCTCCAAGGCATCAGGGGTGGAGACGGGGACTTCTCGCGAGCAGGCCGGCTAGAGACCAGCCAAGACGGCCAAGGTCACCTCCAAGGCATCGTTTATATTTATTTATTTATTAACCTCGTAGTAGCCGTCCCCTATACATGGCCGAAGCCAAAGGGACTGTTCCTGGCACAGAGACACACAATGATGGCGTTGAAGTGGGTAAAATACAAGCATACAGTACAGTTAAAAGTCGAAATGAACACATCAGTTTGCGTCACATCAGATCAGCCCATCAGCGGCGATCGTCATCGTTACCAGACACCAGTCGCCTCTTCAATGCGCGCTTAAACAATGTGATAGGCATGGCGGTAAACTCAGGTGGCAGCGAGTTGTACTGGTCAGCGGCACGATACACGAACTGCCGTTTACCCGCTGCTGAGCCGCGTATGTCGGGGAGACTCAGCAGGTCGTCTCTACGGGTGCTATGCACGTGGTTAGGTCGCTCGCGGTTTCTACGGAATTGGACGGCCAGAGACTCAGGCTGCCCAGTGCGACGGACCTTGTGGAGCAGTGTCAGTGTGTGATGGACGACCAAGTCCGGGGAATCCAGCCAGCCCAGGTCCTCTCGCACGCCAGAGATGTGATCGAATTTGCGCTTTCCAGAAATGATGCGAGCTGCAAAGTTGAATATTTTTTGGATGATAGCCAGATTTTTTCCAGAACCGTTACCGTACACTGCGAGTCCGTAGCGGATATGCGAGAAGACCAGGGCCGAGACGAGGGTGGGTAGGCAGCCGGGTGGTAGGTAGTGACGTAGGTGAGAGATGGCGGTCAGGATGCCAACACACCTCCGAGACAGCTGCTCAACGTGTGAATCCCAAGAAAGATAACGGTCGAAAGTGATACCGAGATTTTTGGCTTCGTTACCGGGGACGAGGTCCGTGTTGCGAAATTTCACTGTGAACCTGCATGTTGCGTAAGTTTTGCCGAGTGCCGATAGGGAGAAGCTCAAATTTTGTTTCGTTTACTTTAAGACCGCTTGACCGAAAGTACGCGTCCAGGGAGGATAGGGCTGCTTCCATGTCACCGATCAGAGCCGGAAGGGCGGATTTTTGGCCAGAGACGAGAACCTGGGTGTCGTCGGCGTATTGCGTGACAAAAGCGCCAGCGGCATGCAGGCTGAGGTCATTTGCAAATAGAGTAAAGAGTAGCGGGCCGAGAGAGGAGCCTTGGAAAACTCCCTGAGTGATTGGACGAGATGCCGATACCAATGTTGAGGAGAGACTGACGCTCTGCGTATGGCCGGACAGGTAGTTAGCAAACCAGGAAGTGTCGATGCAGTAAAGCTGCAATTTGGCTAGCAGTTTGGCATGATCGATGACATCGAAGCAGCGACTCAAATCGATAAGACAAAGGAGCGAAATTTTACTTTGATCCATGGCGGAAAACGCGCGGTCTGAGATGTTGATGAGGGCTGTCTCGGTAGAGTGCCGGGGCCTGAAACCGTGCTGGGATGGGGAGAGGAGATGGTTGGATGCGAGGTAGTGGTGGAGCTGGTGCTGTACCACCTTCTCCACTACCTTCGCCATGACAGGAAGGATTGAGATCGGACGGAAGTTGGAAGGATTGTCAGGATCCCCGGACTTGTGTATCGGGTGTACCAGGGCATGCTTCCAGACTGCTGGGACTTCGTTAAAAGTGATGCTAGAGTTGATGATGTGCAGTAAAAGAGGGCCGATAGTGTCGAATGAAAGTTTAAAAATGCGAATGCAAAGACCATCGTTGCCACACGCGGATGTGTTGCGCATGTTAAACATGATGAGGTGCAAATTTCTGAGAGTGATGGGTTACAGGGTAAAAGCGCAGGCGCCTACGCGCGGCAGCCGCACCGGCACCTCCTGGACGGCACCGAGCGCGGCCACCTCTGCGGCCACCCGCGGGCCGACGCCGACAAAATACTCATTCATGACGTCAGGAGTGACAGCTGGAAGCACGCCCCGGCTTGGTCGCTTGTCAGTGATGATGTGACGCATGTGCCGCCAGAGGGCGCTAGGGCCATCGTCACGGATCCTGTCGGTGATATCGCACCTGCTGTCCGCACGAATCGCTGAGCGCACCTCCCGATTGAGCTGGCGATACTCGGTGGAGGCGTGCCCGCCGGCACGCAGGGCTACGCCTCTACGGACAATCAGGTCACGGGTCTGGTCGGATACAGGCGGAGCCACCGGGTTCCTAAGCCTAACATCTCTAAAAGGGGCATGTCGATCGATAACAAGCCGTACCCGGCTGGAAAACAGCTCCCACTTCACCGCAACCGAGTTAGTGGCGAGCACCAGCGGACGGGGACGTCTCACGAACAGACCAGCCAGGGACCACCCAAGACGGCCAAGGTCACCTCCAAGGCATCAGGGGTGGAGACGGGGACGTCTCGCGAGCAGGCCGGCTAGAGACCAGCCAAGACGGCCAAGGTCACCTCCAAGGATTCAGGGGTGAAGACGGGGACCTCTCACGAGCAGGCCGGCCAGGGACCACCCAAGAAGGGCAAGGTCACCTCCAAGGAATCAGGGGTGGAGACGGGGACGGCATCAGGGGTGGAGACGGGGACGTCTCACGAACAGACCAGCAAGGGGCCACCCAAGACGGCCAAGATCACCTCCAAGGCATCAGGGGTGGAGACGGGGACGTCTCACGAACAGACCAGCCAGGGACCACCCAAGACGGCCAAGGTCACCTCCAAGGCATCAGGGGTGGAGACGGGGACGGCATCAGGGGTGGAGACGGGGACTTCTCGCGAGCAGGCTGGCTAGAGACCACCCAAGACGGCCAAGTTAACCTCCAAGGCATCAGGAGTGGAGACGGGGACGTCTCACGAACAGACCAGCCAGGGACCACCCAAGACGGCCAAGGTCACCTCCAAGGCATCAGGGGTGGAGACGGGGACGTCTCACGAGCAGGCCGGCTAGAGACCAGCCAATACGGCCAAGGTCACCTCCAAGGCATCAGGGGTGGAGACGGGGACGTCTCACGAACAGACCAGCCAGGGACCACCCAAGACGGCCAAGGTCACCTCCAAGGCATCAGGGGTGGAGACGGGGACGGCATCAGGGGTGGAGACGGGGACTTCTCGCGAGCAGGCTGGCTAGAGACCACCCAAGACGGCCAAGTCAACCTCCAAGGCATCAGGAGTGGAGACGGGGACGTCTCACGAACAGACCAGCCAGGGACCACCCAAGACGGCCAAGGTCACCTCCAAGGCATCAGAGGTGGAGACGGGGACGTCTCGCGAGCAGGCCGGCTAGAGACCACCCAAGACGGCCAAGGTCACCTCCAAGGCATCAGGGGTGGAGACGGGGACTTCTCGCGAGCAGGCCGGCTAGAGACCAGCCAAGACGGCCAAGGTCACCTCCAAGGCATCAGGGGTGTAGACGGGGACGTCTCGCGAGTATACCAGCTAGAGACCAGCCACATACTCCAGACAGGGGAGGGGTACTCCCCGGAGGGCGGCCGATATAGACCGAAGAACGAAGAGATAAAGACAGAGGTGATCAGAGAACAAGAAACAGTCGCGCCGGGGAGTGACGCCTGGTAACATGCCCGGGAGGGGTATAGAGAGGAAGTGCAGTACGCGGCCCGTAAAGAAGGGGAGTGGTGCCGGGGGTACGCGCCGGACAAGTCGTGCCTGCCCGTTGAGACCGACAGTGGTGTCCGCCCATCGGGGCTGATGGAGCAGTGATGATTGATTGAGTATCGAGACGGACGCCACGGGCCGGAGTCAGGAAGCCGGCTATCAACGCATCAACCTGGCTTCACCTGTCATAGTAAGGCCGCTGCTCGCTTCCCCGCCTGCAACAATATCCCAATATATATTAGGTATGTCGCAAAGTCTGCCACTTTGCGACATACCTAACGTCCGTGTACTTCGATGGATGATCCGGGGCGGTGTGGATTTCTCGGGCAGCAAGGGACGGCTCAGCAAGGACAAAGCAAGGGACGGCTCAGCCGGGGATCTAATGACCCAGGGAATGGATTTGCCATGAGGGGAGGAGTGAGGGGAGGATTTTGATGAGGGAGAGGGACGGGGTGTGAATGGACTGGTTAGCCACGTGGCGAGCCGGCGGAAAGGCGGACAAAATATGTGTCACGGACTCGATGTAAATACAAACGGTGGCGTGCTATCCGTACAGTTTAATTGGAGAGCGGTGAGGGATGCAAATAGACGGTTCAGGCGCGAGACACAGCTATTAAAGGGAATAGTACACCTTGGGAAAAGCATGTGGAATGATGGAAAAGAGTGTCCTGATTACGGTTCTGGCATTCGTTTTTGCGAAAAAGTACTAATTTGTCATAATTTGAAAAATATTGATATTAATATAAATGACGTCACAATAATCTTGCGTCACCAAAACGAGTGGTGACGTCAAACCGGAAAAAGTCTATCCTTGAATCACAACATGTAAGCAACACTAACAACCTCGTTCGCTGGGTCGCGACTCGCGAGTATATTGGTCGCGATTGAAAATGTGTGAATGTGTACACTATGGCCTTGTATGAGTAGAGTTGGAGTGGCGTTGCGTGAACACATACCCATAATGTGCATATGCATAAATAAATGTGATATACCTACCCACAAATGTGTTTAAATGTGTGTTCATCGGTGTGTGGTGGATGTAAATAAATGTGTGGATGTGCAGTTAATATTGCAGCTACCGGTACGAGCCACCAATCAAAAGGTGTGCCTTTTCAAAGCGAGTGTCGACATTGTTTTCAATTGGAAATCCAATGCAAAATGACAAAGTTATAGCCAATAGCATTTTGAGCTAAGCGTCAATTCATCGTAAACGAAAAACAAACTTTGTCAAAATGTAATCGATATATTGTACAATTCTGGCGCGCCAGGGACAAATAACAATAACAATTTATATTGCCCGCTATATTATATTGCCTATTATATCGATATATTGCATGAGCACCGACCAGCCACTATTCAACAAATGCGTCTTATTACGAAGCATCTATTGCTAATTTTCAATTGGAAATCGGTTCACAATTGACAGAGGTAATTACTTAAAACTGTAACAACATGAAGAATTTATCCCTAATGTATCGCAGTTACAGTTGAATGTGCTTCTATTGCGGAGAATATTGTAGCTACCGTTACGAGCCGCCCATCAAAAGCTGTGCCTTTTCAAGACGAGTGTCGGTATTATTTTCAATTGGAAATCCAATGAAAATTGACAAAGTTATGGCCAATAATATTCATAGCTCATCACAAACTTGCCGCAAGACAGCGTAATACAAGAACAAACATTTTCACAATTGAATCGATATATTACAAGTACCGCGACCAGCCACACATTAAAACATGCGTATTTTCACGAAGCATCGTTTGGTAATTTTCAATTGGAAATCGGTTCAAAATTAGCCAAGTTATTTATTCAAAACCTGAAGTCACGTGTATAATAGGGGCATAAATTATGGATGCTCCTCCAGCAGCGAACATTGCAGTTACAGGTACGAACCACCCATCAAAAGATGTGCATTTTCAAGGCGAGTGTCGGCATTACTTTCAATTATAAATCCAATGGAAATTGACAAGATTATGGCCAATAATATTTATAGCTTATAAACACATCAGGGGGTGACACCGCTTGAGCAAGCGCCGTATAGGTCACCTCGTCTGAGCGAAAAACACTTTATGTGACGTAATTGTTGGAAGAGCGTGTGTGATATACTCGCGAGTCGCGACCCAGCGAACGAGGTTGTTAGTGTTGCTTACATGTTGTGATTCAAGGATAGACTTTTTCCGGTTTGACGTCACCACTCGTTTTGGTGACGCAAGATTATTGTGACGTCATTCATATTAATATCAATATTTTTCCAATTATGACAAATTAGTACTTTTTCGCAAAAACGAATGCCAGAACCGTAATCAGGACACTCTTTTCCATCATTCCACATGCTTTTCCCAAGGTGTACTATTCCCTTTAATAGCTGTGTCTCGCGCCTGAACCGTCTATTTGCATCCCTCACCGCTCTCCAATTAAACTGTACGGATAGCACGCCACCGTTTGTATTTACATCGAGTCCGTGACACATATTTTGTCCGCCTTTCCGCCGGCTCGCCACGTGGCTAACCAGTCCATTCACACCCCGTCCCTCTCCCTCATCAAAATCCTCCCCTCACTCCTCCCCTCATGGCAAATCCATTCCCTGGGTCATTAGATCCCCGGCTGAGCCGTCCCTTGCTTTGTCCTTGCTGAGCCGTCCCTTGCTGCCCGAGAAATCCACACCGCCCCGGATCATCCATCGAAGTACACGGACGTTAGGTATGTCGCAAAGTGGCAGACTTTGCGACATACCTAATATATATTGGGATATTGTTGCAGGCGGGGAAGCGAGCAGCGGCCTTACTATGACAGGTGAAGCCAGGTTGATGCGTTGATAGCCGGCTTCCTGACTCCGGCCCGTGGCGTCCGTCTCGATACTCAATCAATCATCACTGCTCCATCAGCCCCGATGGGCGGACACCACTGTCGGTCTCAACGGGCAGGCACGACTTGTCCGGCGCGTACCCCCGGCACCACTCCCCTTCTTTACGGGCCGCGTACTGCACTTCCTCTCTATACCCCTCCCGGGCATGTTACCAGGCGTCACTCCCCGGCGCGACTGTTTCTTGTTCTCTGATCACCTCTGTCTTTATCTCTTCGTTCTTCGGTCTATATCGGCCGCCCTCCGGGGAGTACCCCTCCCCTGTCTGGAGTATGTGGCTGGTCTCTAGCTGGTATACTCGCGAGACGTCCCCGTCTACACCCCTGATGCCTTGGAGGTGACCTTGACCGTCTGGGCTGGTCTCTAGCCGGCCTGCTCGTGAGAAGTCCCCGTCTCCACCCCTAAAGCCTTGGAGGTGACCTTGGCCGTCTTGGCTGGTCTGTAGCCGGCCTGCTCGCGAGAAGTCCCCGTCTCCACCCCTGATGCCTTGGAGGTGACCTTGGCCGTCTTGGCTGGTCTCTAGCCGGCCTGCTCGCGAGACGTCCCCGTCTCCACCTCTGATGCCTTGGAGGTGACCTTGGCCGTCTTGGGTGGTCCCTGGCTGGTCTGTTCGTGAGACGTCCCCGTCTCCACCCCTGATGCCTTGGAGGTGACCTTGGCCGTCTTGGCTGGTCTCTAGCCGGCCTGCTAGTGAGAGGTCCCCGTCTCCACCCCTGATGCCTTGGAGGTGACCTTGGCAGTATTGGCTGGTCTCTAGCCGGCCTGCTCGTGAGAGGCCCCCGTCTTCACCCCTGATGCCTTGGAGGTGACCTTGGCCGTATTGGCTGGTCTCTAGCCGGCCTGCTCGTGAGACGTCCCCGTCTCCACCCCTGATGCCTTGGAGGTGACCTTGGCCGTCTTGGGTGACCCCTGGCTGGTCTGTTCGTGAGACGTCCCCGTCTCCACCCCTGATGCCGTTCCCGTCTCCACCCCTGATTCCTTGGAGGTGACCTTGCCCGTCTTGGGTGGTCCCTGGCCGGCCTGCTCGTGAGAGGTCCCCGTCTACACCCCTGATGCCTTGGAGGTGACCTTGCCCGTCTTGGGTGGTCCCTGTCCGGCCTGCTCGCGAGACGTCCCCGTCTCCACCCCTGATGCCTTGGAGGTGACCTTGGCCGTCTTGGCTGGTCTCTAGCCGGCCTGCTCGCGAGAAGTCCCCGTCTCCATCCCTGATGCCTTGGAGGTGACCTTGGCCGTCTTGGGTGGTCTCTAGCCGGCCTGCTCGCGAGAAGTCCCCGTCTCCACCCCTGATGCCTTGGAGGTGACCTTGGCCGTCTTGGGTGGTCCCTGGCTGGTCTGTTCGTGAGACGTCCCCGTCTCCACCCCTGATGCCTTGGAGGTGACCTTGGCCGTCTTGGGTGGTCCCTGGCTGGTCTGTTCGTGAGACGTCCCCGTCTACACCCCTGATGCCTTGGAGGTGACCTTGGCCGTCTTGGGTGGTCTCTAGCCGGCCTGCTCGTGAGAGGTCCCCGTCTCCACCCCTGATGCCTTGAAGGTGACCTTGGCCGTCTTGGGTGGTCCCTGGCTGGTCTGTTCGTGAGAAGTCCACGTCTCCACCCCTGATGCCTTGGAGGTGACCTTGGCCGTATTGGCTGGTCTCTAGCCGGCCTGCTCGCGAGACGTCCCCGTCTCCACCCCTGATGCCGTCCCCGTTTCCACCCCTGATGCCTTGGAGGTGACCTTGGCCGTCTTGGGTGGTCCCTGGCTGGTCTGTTCGCGAGACGTCTCCGTCTTCAGCAGGCCGGTGTTCTGAGTTTATGTGTAAACACTCAGAGGGCCAGTGTTTACCACGCGTCTCCTCGTTTCTCCCCGGCTCCCTCCGGTGGGCGCGGCGTTCTGAGTTTTCACACCTCATTAACTGTGTGAAACTCAGAGGCCGGGCTGTAGCGTTGGAGCAGGGGTGGTGTATGTGTGTGTGGGGAGGTATCCTGTGCGGTTCGCTTCGGACCCGGGGGGGGGGGGATGAAGGAGGGAGACGGCCGGGATGGAGCATATGACGGGTGAGGGGAGGTGTGTTCTGTGCGCGTCGCTTCCGACGAGACGGGGAGGAGGGGAGTGGCGGAGGAAAGGTGAGGTGTCATGTTTCTTTTGACGGTCACCTTCATTTGACAAGGTCACCTTCGTGGCCACCGGTCGTGATCGTGGCCACCGGTCCTCTTCCTCAGGACGTTGACAGAGTTTCGCCGCCCCCGCTTCTGGTCGGTATCCGGCACTTGGTTTTCCGGCAGTGGGATGGAGAGGGAAAGGTGTGAAATGGCTCGCTGAGGTGTGCTGTGGTGTGAGGGAGGGAGAGGCTCGCTGAGGTGCGCTGAGGTGTGAGGGAGGGAGAGGCTCGCTGGCGTGTCCTGTGGTGTGAGGGAGGGAGAGGCTCGCTGGCGTGTGCTGAGGTGTGAGAGAGGGAAAGGCTCGCTGGCGTGTCCTGTGGTGTGAGGGAGGGAGAGGCTCGCTGGCGTGTCCTGAGGTGTGAGGGAGGGAGAGGCTCGCTGGCGTGTCCTGAGGTGTGAGGGAGGGAGAGGCTCGCTGGTGTGTGCTGAGGTGTGAGGGAGGGAGAGGCTCGCTGGCGTGTCCTGAGGTGTGAGGGAGGGAGAGGCTCGCTGAGGTGTGCTGTGGTGTGAGGGAGAGTTGGGCTCGCTGAGGTGTGCTGAGGTGTGAGGGAGGGAGAGGCTCGCTGGCGTGACCTGAGGTGTGAGGGAGGGAGAGGCTCGCTGGCGTGTGCTGAGGTGTGAGGGAGGGAAAGGCTCGCTGAGGTGTGCTGAGATGTGAGGGAGGAAGAGGCTCGCTGAGGTGTGCTGAGGTGTGAGGGAGAGAGAGGTGTCCACGATCACGACCGGTGGTTTACAGCCGTGCTCCGCGCGATTTCAACGGGCTCCTGCCTGACCTGACGCGACTCCCGGTGCACCTGTTTGTGGGACGCCTAAAGCGCCATCTGCGCGGCGGCGGAGGAGTTACGTGATCGGTCAGCGACTGTGTCGGTGTGTCGGTGTGTCGGTGTGTCGGTGTGTCTGGGTGTCTGGGCGTCTGGGCGTCTGGGCGTCTGGGCGTCTGGGCGTCTGGGCGTCTGGGCGTCTGGGCGTCTGGGCGTCTGGGCGTCTGGGCGTCTGGGCGTCTGGGCGTCTGGGCGTCTGGGCGTCTGGGCGTCTGGGCGTCTGGGCGTCTGGGCGTCTGGGCGTCTGGGCGTCTGGGCGTCTGGGCGTCTGGGCGTCTGGGCGTCTGGGCGTCTGGGCGTCTGGGCGTCTGGGCGTCTGGGCGTCTGGGCGTCTGGGCGTCTGGGCGTCTGGGCGTCTGGGCGTCTGGGCGTCTGGGCGTCTGGGCGTCTGGGCGTCTGGGCGTCTGGGCGTCTG
>JAXIVJ010003824.1:0-2500 GCA_036785665.1 Chirona hameri
GATGATGTTGTTGATGATGTTGCTGATGATGTTTGATGATGATGTTGCTGATGATGTTGCTGATGATGTTGCTGATGATGTTGCTGATGATGTTGCTGATGATGGACGTGAGGACGGGGGTGTGGTATGCCCGGAGGCGGTGTTGTATGCCCGGAGGCGGTGTGTATGCCCGGAGGCGGTGTGGTATGCCCGAGGCGGTGTAAGTATGCCCGGAGGCGGTGTTGTATACCCGGAGGCGGTGTGGTATGCCCGGAGGCGGTGTAGTATGCCCGGAGGCGGTGTTCGTATGCCCCGAGGCGGTGTGGTATGCCCGGAGGCGGTGTAGTATGCCCGGAGGCGGTGTTGTATGCCCGGAGGCGGTGTGGTATGCCCGGAGGCGGTACAACACCGCCTCCGGCATGATGATGATAATGATGATGATGATGATGATGATGATGATGATGATGATGATGATGATGATGATGATGATGATGATGATGATGATGATGATGATGATGATGATGATGATGATGATGATGATGATGATGATGTTGCTGATGATGATGTTGTTGATGATGTTGCTGATGATGTTGATGATGATGTTGCTGATGATGTTGCTGATGATGTTGATGATGATGTTGATGATGATGTTGATGATGATGTTGATGATGATGATGTGATGATGATGTTGATGATGATGTTGATGATGATGTTGATGATGTGATGATGATTGATGATGTTTATGATGATGTTGATGTGATGATGATGTGATGATGTCATGTTGATGATGATGTGATGATGATGTTGCTGATGATGTTGCTGATAATGTTGCTGATGATGTTGATGATGATGTTGCTGGTGATGTTGCTGATGATGTTGCTGATGATGTTGCTGATGATGTTGCTGATGATGACGTGAGACGGTGTGGTATGCCCGGAGGCGGTGTTGTATGCCCGGAGGCGGTGTAGTGGTATGCCCGGAGGCGGTGTTGTCGTTGTATGCCCAGAGGCGGTGTTGTATGCCCGGAGGCCGGTAGGTGGTATGCCCGGAGGCGGTGTTGTATGCCCAGGGCGGTGTTGTATGCCCGGAGGCGGTGTGGTATGCCCGGAGGCGGTTGTAGTATGCCCGGAGGCGGTGTTGTATGCCCGGAGGGCGGTGTGGTATGCCCGGAGGCGGTGTAGTATGCCCGGAGGCGGTGGTTGTATGCCCGGAGGCGGTGTGTGGTATGCCCGGAGGCGGTACAACACCGCCTCCGGGCATGATGATGATAATGATGATGATGATGATGATGATGATGATGATGATGATGATGATGATGATGATGATGATGATGATGATGATGATCATGATCATGATGATGATGATGATGATGATGATGATGTTGCTGATGATGATGTTGCTGATGATGATGTTGCTGTTGATGATGATGTTGCTGATGATGTTGCTGATGATGTTGCTGATGATGTTGCTGATGATGTTGATGATGATGTTGCTGGTGATGTTGCTGATGATGTTGCTGATGATGTTTGCTGATGATGTTGCTGATGATGACGTGAGACGGTGTGGTATGCCCGGAGGCGGTGTTGTATGCCCGGAGCCGTGTTGTATGCCGGAGGCGTGTGGTATGCCCGGAGGCGGTGTTGTATGCCCGGAGGCGGTGTTGTATACCCGGAGGCGGTCGTGGTATGCCCGGAGGCGGAGTGTAGTATGCCCGGAGGCGGTGTTGTATGCCCCGGAGGCGGTGTGGTATGCCCGGAGGCGGTGTAGTATGCCCGGAGGCGGTGTTGTATGCCCGGAGGCGGTGTGGTATGCCCCGGAGGCGGTGTAGTATGCCCGGAGGCGGTGTTGTATGCCCGGAGGCGGTGTGGTATGCCCGGAGGCGGTGTAGTATGCCCGGAGCGGTGTTGTATGCCGGAGGCGGTGTGGTATGCCCGGAGGCGGTACAACACGCCTCCGGGCATGATGATGATAATGATGATGATGATGATGATGATGATGATGATGATGATGATGATGATGATGATGATGATGATGATGATGATGATGATGATGATGATGATGATGATGATGATGATGATGATGATGATGATGATGATGATGATGATGATGATGATGATGATGATGATGATGATGATGATGATGATGATGATGATGATGATGATGAGATGATGATGATGATGATGATGATGATGTGATGATGATGATGATGATGATGATGATGATGATGATGATGATGATGATGATGATGATGATGATGATGATGTATGATGATGATGATGATGATGATGATGATGATGATGATGATGATGATGATGATGATGATGATGATGATGATGATGTTACTGATGATGAGTTGCTGATGATGATGTGCTGTTGATGTGATGTTGATGATGATGTTGCTGATGATGTTGCTGATGATGTTGCTGATGACGTGAGACGGTGTGGTATGCCTGGAGGCGGTGTTGTATGCCCGGAGGCGGTGTTGTATGCCGGAGCGGTGTGTGGTATGCCGGAGGCGGTG
>JAXIVJ010003824.1:5000-7500 GCA_036785665.1 Chirona hameri
GGGCATGATGATGATAATGATGATGATGATGATGATGATGATGATGATGATGTATGATGATGATGATGATGATGATGATGATGATGATGATGTGAATGATGATGATGATGATGATGATGATGATGATGATGTTGCTGATGATGATGTTGTTGATGATGTTGCTGATGATGTTGATGATGATGTTGCTGATGATGTTGCTGATGATGTTGATGATGATGTTGATGATGATGTTGATGATGATGTTGATGATGATGTTGATGATGATGTTGATGATGATGTGATGATGATGTGATGAAGATGTTGATGATGATGATGATGATGATGTTGATGATGATGTTGATGTTGATGATGATGTTGATGATGATGTTGATGAGTATGTTGATGATGATGTTGCTGATGATGTTGCTGATAATGTTGCTGATGATGTTGATGATGATGTTGCTGGTGATGTTGCTGATGATGTTGCTGATGATGTTGCTGATGATGTTGCTGATGATGACGTGAGACGGTGTGGTATGCCCGGAGGCGGTGTTGTATGCCCGGAGGCGAGCGTGTGGTATGCCCGGAGGCGGAGTTGTATGCCCAGGAGGCGGTGTGTATGCCCGGAGGCGGTGTGTGTATGCCCGGAGGCGGTGTAGTATGCCCTGAGGCGGTGTTGTATGCCCGGAGGCGGTGTGGTATGCCCGGAGGCGGTGTAGTATGCCCGGAGGCGGTGTTGTAATGCCCGGAGGCGGTGTGTATGCCGAGGCGTGTAGTATGCCCGGAGGCGGTGTTGTATGCCCGGAGGCGGTGTGGTATGCCCGGAGGCGGTACAACACCGCCTCCGGGCATGATGATGATAATGATGATGATGATGATGATGATGATGATGATGATGATGATGATGATGATGATGATGATGATGACATGTCATGATGATGATGATGATGATGATGATGATGTTGCTGATGATGATGTTGCTGATGATGATGTTGCTGTCGATGATGATGTTGCTGATGATGTTGCTGATGATGTTGCTGATGATGTTGCTGATGATGTTGATGATGATGTTGCTGGTGATGTTGCTGATGATGTTGCTGATGATGTTGCTGATGATGTTGCTGATGATGACGTGAGACGGTGTATGTGGTATGCCCGGAGGCGGTGTTGTATGCCCGGAGGCGGTGTTGTATGGCCGGAGGCGGTGTTGGTATGCCCGGAGGCGGTGTTGTATGCCCGGAGGCGGTGTTGTATACCCGGAGGCGGTCTGGTATGCCCGGAGGCGGTGTAGTATGCCCGGAGGCGGTGTTGTATGCCCGGAGGCGGTTGTGGTATGCCCGGAGGCGGTGTAGTATGCCCGGAGGCGGTGTTGTATGCCCGGAGGCGGTGGTGTATCCCGAGGGCGTACAACACCGCCTCCGGGCATGATGATGATAGATGATGATGATGATGGATGATGATGATGATGATGATGAGATGATGAATGATGATGATGATGATGATGATGATGATGATGATGATGATGGATGATGATGATGATGATGATGTGATGATGATGATGATGATGATGATGAGATGATGATGATGATGATGATGATGATGATGTGATGATGATGATGATGTTGATGATGTGATGATGAGATGATGATGATAGTGATGATGATGATGATGATGATGATGATGATGATGAGATGTGATGATGATGATGAGATGATGATGAATGAGATGATGATGATGATGATGATGATGATGATGATGATGATGATGATGATATGATGATGATTACTGATGATGATGTTGCTGATGATGATGTTGCTGTTGATGATGATGTTGATGATGATGTTGACTGATGATGTTGCTGATGATGTTTGCTGATGATGAGTGTGACGGTGGTTATGCCTGGAGGCCGGTGTTGTATGCCCGGAGGCGGTGTGTATGCCCGGAGGCGGTGTTGGTATGCCGGAGGCGGTGTGTATGCCCGGAGCGGTGTTGGTATGCCCGGAGGCGGTGTTGGGTATGCCCGGAGGCGGTGTAGTATGCCCTGGAGGCGGTGTTGGTATATGCCCGGAGGCGGTGTGGTATGCCCGGAGGCGGTGTAGTATGCCCGGAGGCGGTGTTGTATGCCCGGAGGCGTGTGTGGTATGCCCGGAGGCCGGTACAAACACCGCCTCCGGGGCATGATGATGATAATGATGATGATGATGATGATGATGATGATGATGATGATGATGATGATGATGATGATGATGATGATGATGCTGATGATGATGTTGCTGATGATGAGGTTGCTGATGTGATGATGATGATGATGATGATGATGATGATATGATGATGATGATGAGATGATGATGATATGATGATATGATGATGATTGATGATGAGATGATGATGATGATGATGATGAGATGATGATGATGATATGATGATGATGATGATGATGATGATGATGATGATGATGATGATATGATGATGATGATGATGATGATGATGATGATGATGATGATGATGATGATGATGATGA
>JAXIVJ010003824.1:45000-47500 GCA_036785665.1 Chirona hameri
TGATGATGTTGCTGATGATGTTGCTGATGATGTTGCTGATGATGACGTGAGACGGTGTGGTATGCCCGGAGGCGGTGTTGTATGCCCGGAGGCGGTGTTGTATGCCCGGAGGCGGTGTGGTATGCCCGGAGGCGGTGTAGTATGCCCGGAGGCGGTGTTGTATGCCCGGAGGCGGTGTGGTATGCCCGGAGGCGGTGTAGTATGCCCGGAGGCAGTGTTGTATGCCCGGAGGCGGTGTGGTATGCCCGGAGGCGGTGTAGTATGCCCGGAGGCGGTGTTGTATGCCCGGAGGCGGTGTGGTATGCCCGGAGGCGGTACAACACCGCCTCCGGGCATGATGATGATAATGATGATGATGATGATGATGATGATGATGATGATGATGATGATGATGATGATGATGATGATGATGATGATGATGATGATGATGATGATGATGATGATGATGATGATGATGTTGCTGATGATGATGTTGTTGATGATGTTGCTGATGATGTTGATGATGATGTTGCTGATGATGTTGCTGATGATGTTTATGATGATGTTGATGATGATGTTGATGATGATGTTGATGATGATGTTGATGATGAGGTTGATGATGATGTTGATGATGATGTTGATGATGATGTTGATGATGATGATGATGATGATGTTGATGATGATGTTGATGTTGATGATGATGTTGATGATGATGTTGATGATGATGTTGATGATGATGTTGCTGATGATGTTGCTGATAATGTTGCTGATGATGTTGATGATGATGTTGCTGGTGATGTTGCTGATGATGTTGCTGATGATGTTGCTGATGATGTTGCTGATGATGACGTGAGACGGTGTGGTATGCCCGGAGGCGGTGTTGTATGCCCGGAGGCGGTGTGGTATGCCCGGAGGCGGTGTAGTATGCCCGGAGGCGGTGTTGTATGCCCGGAGGCGGTGTGGTATGCCCGGAGGCGGTGTAGTATGCCCGGAGGCGGTGTTGTATGCCCGGAGGCGGTGTGGTATGCCCGGAGGCGGTGTAGTATGCCCGGAGGCGGTGTTGTATGCCTGGAGGCGGTGTGGTATGCCCGGAGGCGGTGTAGTATGCCCGGAGGCGGTGTTGTATGCCCGGAGGCGGTGTGGTATGCCCGGAGGCGGTGTAGTATGCCCGGAGGCGGTGTTGTATGCCCGGAGGCGGTGTGGTATGCCCGGAGGCGGTGTAGTATGCCCGGAGGCGGTGTTGTATGCCCGGAGGCGGTGTGGTATGCCCGGAGGCGGTACAACACCGCCTCCGGGCATGATGATGATAATGATGATGATGATGATGATGATGATGATGATGATGATGATGATGATGATGATGATGATGATGATGATGATGATGATGATGATGATGATGATGATGATGATGATGATGATGATGATGATGATGATGATGATGATGATGATGATGAAGATGATGATGATGATGATGATGATGATGATGATGATGATGATGATGATGATGATGATGATGATGATGATGATGATGATGATGATGATGATGATGATGATGATGATGATGATGATGATGATGATGATGATGATGATGATGATGATGATGATGATGATGATGATGATGATGATGATGATGATGATGATGATGATGATGATGATGATGATGATGATGATGATGATGATGATGATGATGATGATGATGATGATGATGATGATGATGATGATGATGATGATGATGATGATGATGATGATGATGATGATGATGATGATGATGATGATGATGATGATGATGATGATGATGATGATGATGATGATGATGATGATGATGATGATGATGATGATGATGATGATGATGATGATGATGATGATGATGATGATGATGATGATGATGATGATGATGATGATGATGATGATGATGATGATGATGATGATGATGATGATGATGATGATGATGATGATGATGATGATGATGATGATGATGATGATGATGATGATGATGATGATGATGATGATGATGATGATGATGATGATGATGATGATGATGATGATGATGATGATGATGATGATGATGATGATGTTACTGATGATGATGTTGCTGATGATGATGTTGCTGTTGATGATGATGTTGATGATGATGTTGCTGATGATGATGATGATGATGATGTTGCTGATGATGTTGTTGATGATGTTGCTGATGATGTTGCTGATGATGTTGCTGATGATGTTGCTGATGATGTTGATGATGATGTTGATGATGATGTTGATGATGATGTTGATGATGATGTTGATGATGATGTTGATGATGATGTTGATGATGATGTTGATGATGATGTTGATGATGATGATGATGATGATGTTGATGTTGATGATGATGTTGATGATGATGTTGATGATGATGTTGACGATGATGTTGCTGATGATGTTGCTGATAATGTTGCTGATGATGTTGATGATGATGTTGCTGGTGATGTTGCTGATGATGTTGCTGATGATGTTGCTGATGATGTTGCTGATGATGACGTGA
>JAXIVJ010003825.1:2500-20000 GCA_036785665.1 Chirona hameri
CCATTCAGCAGAGCCGATATTGGTCAGTGACGGGAGCCGGGACGGCCCGGCCGACTGCATCGCCAGCCAGGCGGCACCACTCATCAAACTCAGTGTCTTCCATGAAGCTGATCTGGCATTCAATACGTGTCGGTATAACGGTCGGCCAGTGCAGCACCTGCTGCGGCTCGTGACCCCGCAGGGCTGCTCAGGGAACTCCCATAATCCGCCGTTTGATCAGTGCAGATGGATTTCGTCATCTGACCTCTGATAGAGCTCCAGAAATGGTGTAATTTCCGGCGCGCCACGCAGCTCAGTCATAGCGGGGAATCTAACGACGCTCATTCCTGCCACCACCAGTCCCATGTCTAATAATCGGATATGACGCTCAGTCCCCTGATTCGTCATTATAAGCATGCTAGCACATTAAGGTTCCATGACCAGATATCACACTGTACCCGACGCTCGTGAATCCCGTGACCCAGCACTGCACCGTAACGGGCGCTGTATGACCCATGGTCTATACCAACCCACCGCAGGTCATTCAGACGGCACTGTACCGTAACGGGCGCTGTACGACCCATGGTCTATACCATCCCACTGCAGGTCTTTCAGACGGCACTGCGCCGTAACGGGCGCTGTACGACCCATGGTCTATACCAACCCACCGCAGGTCATTCAGACGGCACTGTACCGTAACGGGCGCTGTACGACCCATGGTCTATACCATCCCACCGCAGGTCATTCAGACGGCACTGCGCCGTATAAACGGGCGCTGTACGACCCATGGTCTATACCAACCCACCGCAGGTCATTCAGACGGCACTGTACCGTAACGGGCGCTGTACGACCCATGGTCTATACCATCCCACTGCAGGTCATTCAGACGGCACTGCGCCGTATAAACGGGCGCTGTACGACCCATGGTCTATACCAACCCACCGCAGGTCATTCAGACGGCACTGTACCGTAACGGGCGCTGTACGACCCATGGTCTATACCATCCCACTGCAGGTCATTCAGACGGCACTGCGCCGTAACGGGCGCTGTACGACCCATGGTCTATACCATCCCACCGCAGGTCATTCAGACGGCACTGCGCCGTATAAACGGGCGCTGTACGACCCATGGTCTATACCAACCCACTGCAGGTCATTCAGACGGCACTGCACCGTAACGGGCCCTGTACGACCCATGGTCTATACCATCCCACTGCAGGTCATTCAGACGGCACTGCGCCGTAACGGGCCCTGTACGACCCATGGTCTATACCAACTCACTGCAGGTCATTCAGACGGCACTGCACCGTAACGGGCGCTGTACGACCCATGGTCTATACCATCCCACCGCAGCTCAGGTCATTCAGACGGAAGTCCTGTGAAGCCAAAACTGTGCTATATACCTGGCACCTCAGGGCCTATTTTAAGGGAAAACCACTAGGGGGGGGGGGGGGGGGGGGCAAAAATGATTTTTTTTTTCTGTATATTTTTGTGGCAAAAAGGTACCCCCCCCCCATTTTTTCCTCCGCAGAATTGGGCCGTCACCTTATTTCCTAATCGAGCTTAAGAAATTCACTTTTCGAATTCACAAAAAGAAAATTGTGGACATTTTTCCGAAGAAACAAAAATGTATTTTTTTGGGGTCAAACACCCACACCCCCCCCCCCCAAAACACACAAATTCGAGATAGCCATTTGCAAGATAATGTCATTTCCTTTCTTTCAACGTTTTATTTTATTTTCAATGTGCTTTGAAACTCTATTTTTACGGTTTTTCAAACATTATTGTTTTCCACCAAAAATGGCATGACACGACGTCATTAAAACGTTATTATCTCCCAACATACTACATTAATTTCATTAAAATTTAGTGAAAAGACGTAGAACTGATGCAGTATAAGGTACTGCAAGTTTCACGTTCATATCTATCACAGTTTTAAAGTTATTGAGAAAATCCGGGATGGGGCAGATTCTGCCCCCCCCCCCAGCGGGGCGCGTGTCACCGGGGCTGCTTGAATTGCACCAGCTGCGCTGTTTTGTCTATCATTGAAAGCAAGGGATACATAAAACTTAAAAATAAATCACTTGATATAAGAAGAAAAACTTCCGTTTTCATGAAGTTTTCTCCTAAGATCATTGTTTTTCACGTTCAGTGCAGGGAACGCGCATGGGGGATACTTGTATTACATGCCCCCTCCCCCCCCAATATTCCTGGGGGGGGGGGGGCATTTTCCCCTGATGTCCGCCCCCTGGATTCGCCAGTGGGGGATACCGTCCCCACTTAGGTTTTTTGGAAATAGCGGAAAACGACGCCATTTCGCGCCGCCATTTTTGGTACAACTGCTTGCCTATCAATTGCCCAAATCCTGTTAACTTGTTTACCTCGGGTCTCCTCAAGTCACGTCACTAAGTAAAGTCTAGTGATCCCACCTCCAAAAAATGTAAGGTCGTGCCGCAGCCACATTGCTTGACCGATCAGTTAGATACTGCATAGGATTTAATCAGGTCATAAACACCTACAATTCTGCTATTTCAGATGATTTTGATATCGGTGACTTAAGGGGAAGTCTATTTTGTGACCTCCCAATTATAAGTCATAGGGGAAACATGAAAATGCATATAAATCCACAGGAAATGGCTAAATTTGCAAAATTTTCACCACAGTCACGCATCTTTTTAAAAATACAAAGATCCAGTGGTGGATCTACGGTTGGGCAAAATGGGCAATTGCCCCCCCCCCCCAAAACAAAAAAAAACGCCTGAAATCGGCGCAAGATTAACACATTTCCTGATATAGAAGAAAATCTAAGCAACTTTTACTGAGGAAAGTTAGCTTTAAATCAGCTATCAATGCAAGCCAAATCCGATGCGTTTTCAGAATTGTGTGACTTTTTGGATCCCCCCCCCAAACCACCCGTTCTGGATCCGACAATGCATCCATGTCGTATTTTTATCCTGTAACCTCTTCGAGGTAAAATATATTCACCCTGAGGTCATTCGTCATTTTTCTTCCATATCTTTTTACTGAACCAATAAGGTGCCGTAGTTGGCGATGAACGAGCGAACGCGAAGGAAATGTATGGTGAATTTCAACTCGATCAGGGAAGTAGTTTCTGAGATACAAATGCGTGGTGCACACGTGCGCACGTGCAGAAACACCCACCCCTGACTTGTGGGAAAGTGGCGGCTGAGAGATCCCTAACCACACACCAAATTTGAACACAATCGGCTCAGCAGTTGCCCCCACCCACTCCAAATTGTGTGGCGACGTTCCTGAGCCAACAAACCCCGATATCTCCCACATCTGCCGCCAATGAGCAATTGTTCAAAGGATATTGAAATTCAAGATATTCCGGAAATAATTTAAAGATACTTATTTTGGCTGGGAAATCCAAAGCTTAGGAATATCATGACATTTGCATTGAAATTGTATGCACTTATCAGCAGGTAAGCATTTTATTTTAATTGAATACCTATCAAGCGAAAAATGGCATGGAAATACTGAAATCAGTGTGGGCAACATTTCTTGACTGGGGGGGGGGGGGGGGCAAAACGCTCACTGGGAAGGCATTTGCCCCCCAGTTAACATGTTAAAATAGGCCCTGTTGCACCTGTCATCCTTCTGCAGCGTACCCTAACCCGACACTCGTAGGTTCCGAGTTCACCTGCTGTAATCCCTCTGCAGTGTACTTGACACTCGTAGGTTCCGAGTTCACCTGCTATAATCCCTCTGCAGCTCACCTGACACTCGTAGGTTCCGAGTTCACCTGCTGTAATCCCTCTGCAGTGTACCTGACACTCGTAGGTTCCGAGATCACCTGCTGTAATCCCTCTGCAGTGTACTTGACACTAGTAGTTTCCGAGTTCACCTGCTGTAATCCCTCTGCAGCTCACTTGACACTCGTAGGTTCCCAGTTCACCTGCTGTACTCCCTCTGTAGTGTACCTGACACTCGTAGGTTCCGAGTTCACCTGCTGTAATCCCTCTGCAGTGTACCTGACACTCGTAGGTTCCGAGTTCACCTGCTGTAATCCCTCTGCAGCTTACCTGACACTCGTAGGTTCCGAGTTCACCTGCTGTAATCCCTCTGTAGTGTACCCGACACTCGTAGGTTCCGAGTTCACCTGCTGTAATCCCTCTGTAGTGTACCCGACACTCGTAGGTTCCGAGTTCACCTGCTGTAATCCCTCTGTAGTGTACCCGACACTCGTAGGTTCCGAGTTCACCTGCTATAATCCCTCTGCAGCTCACCTGACACTCGTAGGTTCCGAGTTCACCTGCTGTAATCCCTCTGCAGCTTACCTGACACTCGTAGGTTCCGAGTTCACCTGCTGTAATCCCTCTGCAGTGTACCTGACACTCGTAGGTTCCGAGATCACCTGCTGTAATCCCTCTGCAGTGTACTTGACACTAGTAGTTTCCGAGTTCACCTGCTGTAATCCCTCTGCAGCTCACTTGACACTCGTAGGTTCCGAGTTCACCTGCTGTAATCCCTCTGTAGTGTACCTGACACTCGTAGGTTCCGAGTTCACCTGCTGTAATCCCTCTGCAGTGTACCTGACACTCGTAGGTTCCGAGTTCACCTGCTGTAATCCCTCTGCAGCTTACCTGACACTCGTAGGTTCCGAGTTCACCTGCTGTAATCCCTCTGTAGTGTACCCGACACTCGTAGGTTCCGAGTTCACCTGCTGTAATCCCTCTGTAGTGTACCCGACACTCGTAGGTTCCGAGTTCACCTGCTGTAATCCCTCTGCAGTGTACCTGGCACTCGTAGGTTCCGAGTTCACCTGCTGTAATCCCTCTGCAGCTTACTTGACACTTGTAGGTTCCGAGTTCACCTGCTGTAATCCCTCTGCAGCGTACCCTAACCCGACACTCGTAGGTTCCGAGTTCACCTGCTGTAATCCCTCTGTAGTGTACCCGACACTCGTAGGTTCCGAGTTCACCTGCTGTAATCCCTCTGCAGCTTACTTGACACTTGTAGGTTCCGAGTTCACCTGCTGTAATCCCTCTGCAGCGTACCCTAACCCGACACTCGTAGGTTCCGAGTTCACCTGCTGTAATCCCTCTGCAGCTCACCTGACACTCGTAGGTTCCGTGGTCATCTGCTTCGACGAACCGGATCTGCAGCGTCCACTCGCTGGAGTCTGCCTGGTGTAGAACTTGGAAACGCTGATCCGTGATGTAGTTGGCTTTACCTCCAGTCAATATGTGATAATCTTTCCGCCTTATCCATACCTGAAATATCATACAGATATAGACACGGTTAAACCAACCAGGGCCCAGCGGGCGGTCACAGCACGTGACCCGCCCCTGACAGGCCAATCAGAGGGCAGGGGATATGACTCCGACCCTGACAATATCGTGCTTATACAGGTTGTTTATAACATGCATTTTACTGTTGCATATTACTTTCACTACCACTGCAACCCGCCATTGACTGGGATCTATCTCAGCCGAACATCATTGACGGGGGGGGGGGGGGGGGGTAAACGCGCCCCCTGGTTATCTTCCGAACCAATGATTACAGCGAGATGCACAAGGCGGCATTCGAAAACTCTCAATGAGACAAATATAACACATATTCGAAAGTTTCACATTGAGGTCATATGTCATGTCACAGTCAGGTCAAAGGTCAAAATCGAGGTATTTGAGTATATGGGCCATACTTTCCATCCAAAGCCTTCAATTACGACCATGATCACCCAAAATACTCTCGAAGGTGTACTACTCATCCTGCATGAACTAAACCGAGATTGTTTTCGAAGGTCAAGGTCAGGTAACAAAAGATCACTATGTGCAAAATATTTACGAAAGTCATGCAACATATGTAGTATTTATTATTGTACATGTAGAAGTCGATAGTGATAGTCATTATACCACCTGGCTTCATTTACGTGCAGTTAGTGTTCATCTCAGATCAAGGTTAGGTCACATGAAGTCAAAATTCGAAATTGATAAATATAAATCAAAAAGCATGTTTCTGGACCATATTTGCCCCCCCCCCCCCCTCCAAAATGCATCGGTGACATTTATTTTCCCGTAGATGGTCATTATTAACCCTCGTCCGGGTAGGGCAAAATCACTACGTGTATGGGTAGGGGGCAAGACCCCCCCCCCCCCCCCCCCCATCTTAGCGTTTCGCCTCTAATTGAGCTTCCATTCAAAGACGAGTGTGTTTCTTGTGACGTGAGAAAGCGGCTGATACCCGACTTTAATGTCTTGGGTCATTAGGTGACCTCTGAGGTCATGTCAATGCCCCAAAAGTCATACAAATTGTAATTGCGTATACATTGAATTTTATCGAGCTAGAATCGTGAATGAGCATATCATAATGCTTAATGGGTGCAAAATTCGTAATCAGCGTCACAAAATGTCCCAAAAACTGCAAAATTCCAAAAAGGTCATGTCAGGTCATCTGAGGTCAGTGACCTCGGTTGACCTGTGGAAGCGCATGACCCCAGTTGAACATATAATTATGTAAAATGGATTACAATTTGAAATCAGCGCCACAAAATGTCCTAGAAACCGCCAGAAGCCAAAAAAAGTAATATGAGGTCATCGGAGGTCAATGACCTCAGTTGACCTCTGAAAAGGTCAATCGAGGTCACAATCTCAGCGGAAACCACAACTGTCACCTGTAAACACCTATACATACGCTTCTGAACAACAAACACTCGTAAACTGCACAAGTTTCAAGCATCGATACTGCGGGACGCCAGTTGCGCCTGACATGACCTTGAGAAACAGTTCATAGGTTACGGGTCATGTGGGTTACAAATTAAAAAAATTCAGACTATGTGTCAAATTGGTGAAAAGTAGGGTACTGAAAGTTGCATCACAACGGTCGGAAACTACGCGAGTTATTCCAGAGAAGAAAAAAAAAACGAGGAAGGGGGATCCATCCCCTACCCGGGCGAGGGTTAACCCCCCCCCCCCCAAACCAAATTAAGCAAAAAATACGTCATGAGTTACCCATACTTTAGAAGCAATAAGTCAGTCAAAAATGGTGATATTGTTTCGAAATTTGGTTTGGGAATTGCCCATATGTGGTTCTCTGATATTTATTCAGCTCTTTTTATATCTTTGCAAAAATTAGATTTTGTGGGCATTTAACAAAACACAAATTGAGAGAAAAACCGAGATCGACATTTTTAGCCCTTGCTATTTGCTATGTTTCGACGTTTTTGATTGCATTTTGCTCAAGATATGACATGTGTACGGTCTGTTAAAGTTCAGCTGATTATTGTGTCAAACTCGTATGTAGTGACGTCACTAAATTCGTTATATCTCAAGAGAAAAAGAAATCGACGAAATTGCTTCATGTTTGCACACAAGACGTAAAATTGATGTAGGAGAAGTACCTGAAGTTTCACGTTGATAGCGCTATTGGTTTTTGAGCCATTGTGAAAGTTCTTCAGGGGGGCGTTACCCCCCCCCCCCCCCCAGTCAATGGCGGGTTAATCATTTCCCTTCTCTAATGCAGTCCGCTGTGCGCTGCGCTCAAATGGTTGACGCGCAGCACTGCACACTCCTTTTCCCTCTACCACCTCAACATCTCATATAGCATCTCGACCGACGGGCATTTTCCCTCTACCACCTCAACATCTCATATAGCATCTCGACCGACGGGCATTTTCCCTCTACCACCTCAACATCTCATATAGCATCTCGACCGACGGGCATTTTCCCTCTACCACCTCAACATCTCATATAGCATCTCGACCGACGGGCATTTTCCCTCTACCACCTCAACATCTCATATAGCATCTCGACCGACGGGCATTTTCCCTCTACCACCTCAACATCTCATATAGCATCTCGACCGACGGGCATTTTCCCTCTACCACCTCAACATCTCATATAGCATCTCGACCGACGGGCATTTTCCCTCTACCACCTCAACATCTCATATAGCATCTCGACCGACGGGCATTTTCCCTCTACCACCTCAACATCTCATATAGCATCTCGACCGACGGGCATTTTCCCTCTACCACCTCAACATCTCATATAGCATCTCGACCGACGGGCATTTTCCCTCTACCACCTCAACATCTCATATAGCATCTCGACCGACGGGCATTTTCCCTCTACCACCTCAACATCTCATATAGCATCTCGACCGACGGGCATTTTCCCTCTACCACCTCAACATCTCATATAGCATCTCGACCGACGGGCATTTTCCCTCTACCACCTCAACATCTCATATAGCATCTCGACCGACGGGCATTTTCCCTCTACCACCTCAACATCTCATATAGCATCTCGACCGACGGGCATTTTCCCTCTACCACCTCAACATCTCATATAGCATCTCGACCGACGGGCATTTTCCCTCTACCACCTCAACATCTCATATAGCATCTCGACCGACGGGCATTTTCCCTCTACCACCTCAACATCTCATATAGCATCTCGACCGACGGGCATTTTCCCTCTACCACCTCAACATCTCATATAGCATCTCGACCGACGGGCATTTTCCCTCTACCACCTCAACATCTCATATAGCATCTCGACCGACGGGCATTTTCCCTCTACCACCTCAACATCTCATATAGCATCTCGACCGACGGGCATTTTCCCTCTACCACCTCAACATCTCATATAGCATCTCGACCGACGGGCATTTTCCCTCTACCACCTCAACATCTCATATAGCATCTCGACCGACGGGCATTTTCCCTCTACCACCTCAACATCTCATATAGCATCTCGACCGACGGGCATTTTCCCTCTACCACCTCAACATCTCATATAGCATCTCGACCGACGGGCATTTTCCCTCTACCACCTCAACATCTCATATAGCATCTCGACCGACGGGCATTTTCCCTCTACCACCTCAACATCTCATATAGCATCTCGACCGACGGGCATTTTCCCTCTACCACCTCAACATCTCATATAGCATCTCGACCGACGGGCATTTTCCCTCTACCACCTCAACATCTCATATAGCATCTCGACCGACGGGCATTTTCCCTCTACCACCTCAACATCTCATATAGCATCTCGACCGACGGGCATTTTCCCTCTACCACCTCAACATCTCATATAGCATCTCGACCGACGGGCATTTTCCCTCTACCACCTCAACATCTCATATAGCATCTCGACCGACGGGCATTTTCCCTCTACCACCTCAACATCTCATATAGCATCTCGACCGACGGGCATTTTCCCTCTACCACCTCAACATCTCATATAGCATCTCGACCGACGGGCATTTTCCCTCTACCACCTCAACATCTCATATAGCATCTCGACCGACGGGCATTTTCCCTCTACCACCTCAACATCTCATATAGCATCTCGACCGACGGGCATTTTCCCTCTACCACCTCAACATCTCATATAGCATCTCGACCGACGGGCATTTTCCCTCTACCACCTCAACATCTCATATAGCATCTCGACCGACGGGCATTTTCCCTCTACCACCTCAACATCTCATATAGCATCTCGACCGACGGGAATTTTCCCTCTACCACCTCAACATCTCATATAGCATCTCGACCGACGGGCATTTTCCCTCTACCACCTCAACATCTCATATAGCATCTCGACCGACGGGCATTTTCCCTCTACCACCTCAACATCTCATATAGCATCTCGACCGACGGGCATTTTCCCTCTACCACCTCAACATCTCATATAGCATCTCGACCGACGGGCATTTTCCCTCTACCACCTCAACATCTCATATAGCATCTCGACCGACGGGCATTTTCCCTCTACCACCTCAACATCTCATATAGCATCTCGACCGACGGGCATTTTCCCTCTACCACCTCAACATCTCATATAGCATCTCGACCGACGGGCATTTTCCCTCTACCACCTCAACATCTCATATAGCATCTCGACCGACGGGCATTTTCCCTCTACCACCTCAACATCTCATATAGCATCTCGACCGACGGGCATTTTCCCTCTACCACCTCAACATCTCATATAGCATCTCGACCGACGGGCATTTTCCCTCTACCACCTCAACATCTCATATAGCATCTCGACCGACGGGCATTTTCCCTCTACCACCTCAACATCTCATATAGCATCTCGACCGACGGGCATTTTCCCTCTACCACCTCAACATCTCATATATAGCATCTCGACCGACGGGCATTTTCCCTCTACCACCTCAACATCTCATATAGCATCTCGACCGACGGGCATTTTCCCTCTACCACCTCAACATCTCATATAGCATCTCGACCGACGGGCATTTTCCCTCTACCACCTCAACATCTCATATAGCATCTCGACCGACGGGCATTTTCCCTCTACCACCTCAACATCTCATATAGCATCTCGACCGACGGGCATTTTCCCTCTACCACCTCAACATCTCATATAGCATCTCGACCGACGGGCATTTTCCCTCTACCACCTCAACATCTCATATAGCATCTCGACCGACGGGCATTTTCCCTCTACCACCTCAACATCTCATATAGCATCTCGACCGACGGGCATTTTCCCTCTACCACCTCAACATCTCATATAGCATCTCGACCGACGGGCATTTTCCCTCTACCACCTCAACATCTCATATAGCATCTCGACCGACGGAGATTGGCAGCCAATTGTGCAGTGTTGTACATCATATGCAATGTACCAGAGAGAGCGGAGGTACGTTAATAAATCAATACGTCTAAATATATAAACCAGTAAGGCGCAGTAGCTGGCGATGAACGAGCAAGCGTGAAGGAAATGTATGGGGAAATTCAACTCGATCGGGCAAGTATTTTCTGAGATACAAAAAAGGGTGCGCACGTGCAGAGGCACCCACCTTTGACTTGTGGGAAAGTGAGGGCTGGGAGGTCCCTAACCACACACCAAATTTTAACACAATCGGCTCAGCCGTTCCTGATATATAGAATAGAGGTGCGTACGTGCGCACGTGCAGTCACCCCACCCCTGAGTTGTGTGAAAGTGGCGGCTGAGGGGTCCTTAACCACACACGAAATTTGCACATAATCTGACCAGCCGTTGCGGAGTTATTGTGAGAAAATACTTATCAACACCCCTCACGCGGAGTGGTATTCACCCACATGAGTCGGCACTGGTCTCAAACAGGGTAGGTTAGATGGGGCTGTTCAGCAAAGAAGTTCGCTTGTCAATCGCACGTGCGGTTGCAGAGATATGAACTTCTTAAAAGCGTCGCCACGGGCCGGGCCGGGCCGCTCATAATCAGATTTTTCCCATACACCACGGAAGGACGAGCGAGCGCTTCGCGCTCGCTCGTAATAAGTGATTGTCACTACACATTCGTGAACTATGTAGTAGGTACGCACTTAGTGGGCGAGAAGAAGGAGCACTTTCGCGGTGTGTGCAATCTTTGACCCGACATTTTTCGGGTGATTCGTGTTTGCCCATGCCGTAGTAAGCTTAGTATGTGGAAAGGCTCCATGTATGGGCCTATAACATGCTTACGTCAGCCTCTTTATGATGGTAAAGTAGAAATGGTAACCGGACAAAAGTTCGAAAACATAAGGTTCGTAACGTAAAAAGTTCGTAAACAAAGGTTCGTATGCAAAGGTTCGTATTGGATAAGGTTCGTATGAGATAAAGTTCGTAACGGCTAAAGTTCGTAATGGAAAAGGTTCGTATCGGATAAAGTTCGTATTCCAAAAGTTCGTAGCGGATCAAGTTCGTATGCAAAAGGCTAAAGTTTGCTATGCTAAATGTTTTTGCTAATTGTATGCATGTTTTTATATGCTAATTGTTATGCTAAAGTTGGTAAAGGAAAAAGTTCGTAATGGAAAAAGTTCGTAAGCAAAGGTTGGTATGTAATGGTTCGTATTGGATAAGGTTCCAAACCTTTGCTTACGAACTTTTCCGTTACGACCCTTATGTTTACATTATTTGTCCGGTTACCGTTACCCTTCCGAACGGAGAGAGATAGTGAGACACCGTAAACAGTAACGTGTTGCCTGTCATAAGGACAATAGGTTCGTATCGGATAAAGTTCTTATTCAAAAAGTCGTTACTGTTTACGGCGTCTCTCTATCTCTCTCCGTTCGGAAGGGTAACGGTAACCGGACAAAAGTTCGTAAACATAAGGCTCATAACGGAAAAAGTTCGTAAGCAAAGGTTCGGAACCTTATCCGATACGAACCTTTGCATACGAACCTTTGCTTACGAACCTTTGCTTACGAACCTTTGCTTGCGAACTTTTTCCTTCACGAACTTCAGCATACGAGCCTTTTGCATACGAACTTTATCCGTTACGAACTTTTTGAATACGAACTTTATCTGATACGAACCTGTTCCATTACGAACTTTAGCCGTTACGAACTTTATCCCATACGAACCTTATCGGATACGAACCTTTGCATACGAACATTTGCTTACGAACTTTTTCCGTTACGAACCTTATGTTTACGAACTTTGGTCCGGGAAGCAGTAGAAATAGACACTTGCCATTCGGATGGCTTTTGATAAAGAATTTGGACGTGTGCCTTATTCCAGTTTTATTTTTTCACCGTTTTATATTTGCGCTGAATGCCTAGAACGCACTTCATTTCCAGCGAAGTCATCAAGATAAAACACACACAAATATAACTTAAAATATAACACTTAAAACGAATCTCGCATACCGTGTGCACATTCAGCAAGAGGACAGACCTGTGTAAAAGCATGGGCGGTTGCATCCCTGGCTTTTGGGGGGTCAACTTGGCAAGGGGCCCTCGGTTAGTCTGAAAGGGCCCTCGGTCAGTGAGAGGGGCCCTCCGCTGATTTGAAAGGTTATTTTTACACCTGAGGCTTGTTTTATTTATATTTTTAGGGTTTTTAAGCCCTATGGCTTATGCCAGTCTGAAAGCAGCTTTCAGACGGTCTGA
This sequence comes from Chirona hameri, assembly GCA_036785665.1. Classification (NCBI taxonomy): domain Eukaryota; kingdom Metazoa; phylum Arthropoda; class Thecostraca; order Balanomorpha; family Balanidae; genus Chirona; species Chirona hameri. Next base: position 15,335 of record JAXIVJ010003825.1, read on the forward strand.
GAGGGTATTTTCAAGCAGTGGGCATTCCAGGACAGATCGGTAGGGCCAAACACATACTGCATTTCAGGTTTCGACGAAAATCCGTGTTCATGGTTATCTGAAGCGGTGAATCACGTTGTGGCAAGTTTCAGCTCGCTTGATGGAACAGTTACTGAGTTATCGCCACCGGCATTTCTGTGAGGTCACGATGGCAACTTTCTTCTAGAAGCCAAGTTAACTGCCACCGATTAACCTTCGCCCTGGTGTGGGTCATTTTGACTCTCCCCGATTTTTTTCTTCTCAAGAATAGCGGGAAAACGGCGGCGTACAGCACCGCCAAAGTTGGCATAGCTCTTCGGGCATCAATTGCCTACATTGTGTATTTTTACCTCGGGTCATCTCAGGTCAGGTCACCATGTCACGTAAAATGGCCTTCAGAAGGCCCCTCTGGCTTCACTATGGCCGCTCTCGCTTTCAGAGGGCTCATTCTGACCTCCAAAGGGCCCCTCCGACTTCTAGACGGCCCCATGTGGCCTCCAGAGGACCAACTCTGACCTCCAGAGGGCCTCTGACTTCCAGAGGGCCCAATCCGTCCTCCAGAGAGTCCACCCTGGCCTTCATAGCGCCCCTCTGCCTTCACGATGACCATTCTCGCTTTCAGAGGGCCCATTCCTACCTCCAGAGGGCCCCCTCTGGCTTCACGACAGCCCTTTTCTCTCTCAGAGGGCCCACTTTCACCTCCAGAGGGACCACACTGATCTTCAGAGGCCCCACTCCCGCCTCCAGAGGGCCCCATTTGGCCTCCACCTCCAGAGGACCCACTCCTGCCTCGAGAGGGCCAACTCTGACATCCAGAGGGCTTCCTTGCTTTCAGAGGGCCTCCTGGCTTCCCGAGGGCTCACTCTGTCCTCCTGCCCTTTGTCGGCCTAAGCAAGCCCTTGGTCGACCTAAGGGTCCCTTTGTCAGACTGAGGGGCCCTCAGTCGGCCTGAGGGTCCCTCTGTCGGCCTGAGAGAACCTCTGTCGGGCTGAGGAGACCCTCTGACTGCATGAGGGGCCCTCTGTCAGCCTGAGGGTCCCTCTGTCGGCCTGAGGGGCCCTCTGTCGGCCTGTGAGGGCCCTCGGTTGGCTTGAGGGAGCATTTGGTCAACTTGAAAGGTTTCGGTCAGCTTTAAGGGCCCTTGGTCGGCCTGATGGGCCTCGGTTGGCTTTAGGAGTCATTTGACGGTCCGATGGCCCTCTGTCGGCCTGAAGGGGCCCTCGGTCAGCTTGAGGGGACATTCATTTAGCTTGAGAGACCTTAGTCGGCCTAATGGGCTCTAGGTCGGCTTGAAGGGGCCCTTGGTCAGCTTGAGGTTCCTTTTGGATGGCTTGAGGGACCCTCAGCTGTATGAGAGGATATTTCTAGGCCTGACAGGGCCCTTGCCAGGCCCCAGGGGCCCTACTTCGGTCTGAGAGTGTCCTTGTCAGGTCTGAATAGGCCCTTACTGGGTCTGAGAGGGCCTTATGTCCGTCGAAGAGGGCCTTTGCCAGTTGAGAGGGCCATGGGGTTATTTGCGAGGGTCCCCTCAGGCCGACAGAGGGCCCCTCGGGCTATCCAAAACGACGGCCCTTTGAACCCGCCTGGGCCCCACCGAGGTCACCTGGGGCCCAGGTGACTTTAGGGGAGATATATGTTGCCCCCCCTCTGCATGGACCTTTGGGTGTGGGGCCCATGGCCCGGATGCCCCCCCCCCCTGCGACCGCCTCTGTATAAAAGTGTTGAAAGTTTAGAGTGCATCGAATTGTCTGAGCTATCGAAATACTGGCACTGTTGCAGAATAAAACAAATAAAGTGCAACGCTGATTGGAGCTACATTTACTCCACGATAATCAATGGCCTGTGTGGCAGACCTGTTTTAAACATGTTGCCTCGAGCACGTGACCTAGGTGAATCGAGGGAGGACAAAATGAACAGTTGCCTCGTAAAGTGATACGCATACGCATATTGCACGTATTGTATTGCGACCCAAACCTAAATTATTTTTCCCTCTCACAGCGCGCGCCTGGAACCGTCATTGCTGCTGGTTACAGCGCGTCAACCCGCGAGTTACTGGGGTACTTTCCATAATGCGACTTACTGGGGGGGGGGGGGGGGGGGGGGGGGGGTGGGGGGGGGGCCCTCCGATCTCCGGAACTACTCAACCGATTTCAAACATTAAAATAGCATTCGATAGCCCTGGTAAATTTATTGAGGGAAACCCAATATTGTTGACCTCGGGGTCACCGATGACGTCACGGGTCACGTCAAATACAAAATGTTTGACCGTGTCATGTGCAGTGGCGGCTCGTGGTCCTCAAAGTACCTGAGGCCCTAGTCCAGAAGTTGTAACGGGTAGGAGCAACAGCTGCCAGTTTAGTTAACACACTTAAAACAAGTCACAGACGTAGGAACGGGGGGTGGGGGGGGGGGGGGAGGGGGCGGGGGCCATGCCCCACTATTTGGTCATAATGTTTGATATAATCTTTATTTTTGTCTAATAACGAGAGGAGAGGAAATCTAATGACGAGACGAGAGGAGCTCAAATAGCTATGCATAGAAATTTGGCATAGACCACAGTGGGTGTGCCCCATTAATCCGGGGTTGCCAAAAACGTAACTCTTTAGTTCGGACATGATATAAAAGACTCTGCTTTCAATCATAGCTCTACTATATATATATATATATATTATAAAGTCACAGTTCTCTATGCAAAGCAAACCGACAGCCTGGCACCACTTAGTTAACAATCAAATGATTCCTTTCGTCAAATCATTCAAGTATCTGGAAACAACGTTAGACACTCGTCTCTCGTTCATCCCACACTTCAATTATTTAGTGCAGAGATGTACGCGACAAATTCATATTATGAAGTCATTAGCTGGTCGAGAGTGGGGCGCAGATCGCTCCACTCTCCTCCAGCTACATACTTCCCTGATACGCCCAATCTTGGACTATAATCCATTCTTATTTGATGATATATGTTACACAAAAAAAAACTGTCCAGAACACTGCCTTGCGGATCGTGACTGGGGCCTGTCGCACCACCAACACCACAAACTTACACATCGACACAAACATCCCCACACTCTGCCGCCGACGCAAATGCACATTACTCAGATACTACGCAAGAGCAAGTTCACACTCCACACGGCCAACATTCCACATCTTAAATCACCCCGCACCCACAAGACGACAAATACTACTACAAAAACGACACCCACTTATCAGTCACAGAATCAGACAAACACTCGCACTATTCAACATTCCACACATCAACACAATGCCAACACCACCACTCACACCTCACTGGCTCGACACAACACCAGACACACACCGCCTCTTCACACACAACAAAAACACAGTCACGGCGGCAGAGACACACACACTCTTCCACGAACACAAAGCACAACACAACACATACACATACATATACACAGACGGTTCCCGGGACAACGGCCGAACCGGTGGTGCATATTATTCAAACACAGCAAACAATAACTTCAGACTTCCAGACACATATAGCGTATATACAGCGAAATTATCATCAATTTTATTAGCATTAGTATATATTAGAAAGGAAAAACTTAAAGAAGTAATCATTTGCACAGACTCGTCCGCCCGCTCTCTGCCATTTCCTCGATTAGTGACTGTATATATCCGATAGTATTCAAAATTAGACAGGTAATCAAGTATTTAAACAACAAAAACAGTAGCATCAAATTCCTCTGGATCCCGGGACACACCGGTATCCCGGGAAACGAGGAAGCCGACATACTAGCGAAATTGAGCCTAGAATTACCATCAGAAAACCATCTTCCAAGCCCTGTATCAGACGTTTTAAATCATATAAATTTACAACTTAGCATATTGCGCCGGAGCGACTGGGACGCTGCTCCTCATTTTCATCTCTATCCGATCAAGCCAAAAGTCCAACATTTTATATCTAGTCACCAGAATTGTAAAGAGAAGGAAGTGATATTGGCGCGCCTCCGCCTCGGTCATACAAAAATTACTCATTATTATATTATGGATAATCTCCCGCCACCAAATTGCCAACACTGTCCAGGTTATCCGCGCTACACAATTAAACATTTACTAATTACTTGCCCAGTACACAATGACAAACGTCAGAAAATAATTAATTACACGCAACAGAATCGTATCACACTGAATCTGCAGACGCTGTTGGGCGATAGTTATCCAGAATTGATTGGCCTCCTCTTTGATTTTCTTTACCAAGCACGATTAGTTAATGAAATATAACAGGGTATTTTGCCTAGCGCAATTTTGACTTTCTGCGCAGGTTTTTCCCCATTGCGATAGACGCTGTTTTTTTTATTATTTAGGACTTTTCTCCCAGAAAAATGCATCCCACAACCAGGTCTCGCCGGGGCGCCGGAGCCAGGGAGACTGGCAACAGCCCCCCGTTGCTGCAATGATGGCGCCCCGGCTCCATCAACACTGACACCGTTTCACAAGTGTATGTTAAAATGTGTGTGTGTGTGTGTGTGTGTGTGTGTGTGTGTGTGTGTGTGTGTGTGTGTGTGTGTGTGTGTGTGTGTGTGTGTGTGTGTGTGTGTGTGTGTGTGTGTGTGTGTGTGTGTGTGTGTGTGTGTGTGTGTGTGTGTGTGTGTGTGTGTGTGTGTGTGTGTGTGTGTGTGTGTGT
>JAXIVJ010003825.1:25000-30000 GCA_036785665.1 Chirona hameri
GATCACATACCCGTAACGAACTATAACGCCAAAATTAAATTATATCTCACGGTTCGATGGACAACATCGTCATACGGTTGCAGGGGATTCGAAAGTTGCCGCTTTTCTCGGCCGCTCACGGTCTGCCCGCCGCCGACGCTAGCTGACTGCGGTACGATAGTAAAATGTCATAATATGGATACTAGAGGAAAGTTTTCCAACAAGGATGTGGCCAGATCAATAGATCAGCATTCTCCCTCGTTCATGAACTTTGATTGCCGTCGCTACGGCTCCTATAAGCCGAATAATCGCTTTGAGGCCCAAAACATCCGTGCCTCAGCTGGCTACACCATTGGTCCCCACGGCGCGGAATCGTCGGTTGAGAGGCGTTCACCCGCTGGTGCCTCAGTAGCTGGGCTGAACGGACGGAGGCGGTGAGGCGGCAGGCCAGCCAGGCAGGCCTCAGTCGGCTCGTAGTGGTTTGCTGAAGTATGGCAGACGTAGGCACGGTCCGTACCTACGTTTTCCATACTACATGGCTGGTGGGTGGATGGAAGAGCCGGAAAATTTCGTTGATTTGCCATAATAAAATGCACTGCAATGTGCAGAATGGGAATCACGCATATTTGTTATATGGCAACCAATGCATATTTCAATGCACATTCTTCCTAAATAATAGGTGAGGCCCGGCCTCAGTTGCCTCATATGACGAGCCGCCACTGGTCATGTGGTCTCGATGGATGGAATTGTCGCGCAAAATTACGATATTAAACGCATAAACAGTCAATAATTCGGCAGAGGTGAAAAAATGTTCCGACGCGCCAACGCACGTCGGTGTCAGCTGATTGTGTACCGCCGTACCGTGAGTTAACAAAACGCTGCTGAAGATAACTACGCATCTCAAACTAAAGATATGAAGGGCGCAAAACATAACAGGATCTCAGTCATCTTCAATTTGGATCAGCATTAGAATATCAGCGTAAAACATCATGCATACACTGTCAAAAATAGTGTGTTTTGATTTAGTGGCAGCGTTCCTCAAGCCAATATTTACAGCTGAAAAAAACACGGCGACATCGCGGCTCCCCCATGAATAGCCTCATCCGCTTCGCTGTCATGTCGGTGAGTCAAGTGAGACAGCGACAATTATGGCGCTGTTTGTGCCAGTAACGACGCGATTCAAGTACGTTTACAGGTGTTGACCAAGGCCTTAGTTGACTGCTTCTAGGTGACGCGGTATCGTGTGGCTGGATATTGATATTGAGCCAAAAACCTTGACATTGACATGGGAAAACTGTTAAGAAGGCTGTCGGAAAGTGTCAGTGTAAGCCTAATAGTAAATTGAAGTGGGTGGAGCATAGTGGCCAAAATCAGTGAGTTGGGGGAGCGAAGAGGATGGCAAAATTATGGCATGTTGCCAGATGTGATATCATAGAATGGGAAGTGTCCATCTCAAAACATGGAAATTCTTACCTTATTTTCATGTTTTTAGACCCGGAGACCTCCTTCGTTCTATCATTTTTGATAAAACAAACAACTTTGTCATCCCTCCATTCCCTAAATATCTGAATTTGGCCACCATGGCGTGGACTGTGAAAAGAAACTGCCTCCGGCTAGGAAGCATGCCATTTGGGACCACTGGGTGGCGCCAGCGACAAGAATACCACGGCAACACCAGGTAGGTATCTGCGGTGATGCAATTTATGTAAATTGTAATTAATTGCTGCCCTTTGGTGACATTCGCCAGCATCTTGGTTGTACTTCCCAGGTGCTCCTGTTTCATGTAAATGTACTTTCAAAGCAAGATAATAGCAGTCTTAGTAGGTACAGGGACCTGCAGTTGAGTTGCTATGGTACACACTATCGTCCGGCTTATCTTCTCATCTAGCGTACGTTTGACTGCAAATTAAGAAACAACAATAAATGCATTCAAACCACATTACTGAGAGCTTCAAAATGACATATTGATGCATTGGCTCACCCATGTCCTTAACTATTGGCTGATTTTAAGCAAAAATCCATTTTCCTCCGCGAAGAGCTAAAAATGTATTTTGCTTAAAATCAGCCAATAGATATGGTGAGCCAATGCATCAATATATCATTTTGAAGCTCTCAGTAATGCAGTTTAAATGCATTTATTGTTGTTTCTTAATTCGCAGACAATCATATGCTAGAGGAGAAGATAAGCCAGATCTTAGTGTGTACCATAGCAACTGCGAGTCCCTGTACATCTCATTATCCAGACGTGTCAAGATCCTAGGCATCCAGGTCCAATGGTTCAAGATCCTAGAAGGTAATGCTAGCATTGCTCTCATTTGCTAGCATTGAACCAAAAATAATAATGGTGTTTTCTATATTATTTGTGGAATATTTAATGATGCCTTGATTCCATTACATCAAAAAGGCAAAACATCAATTATCAAAAACCAATTTGCTGCACCCAGCAAAGCAGCAAGTGACATTGGTGTATCCAGAACGGTGGTTTGGGGTGGAGGGAGGGGGGGGGGGGGGGGCAGAGCCACAGGTGGTTTGGGGGCAAATTCCAAAAATTATCATACAGTTTTGAAAACTCATCGGATTTCGCTTGCTTATGCATTGATAGCAGATTTAAAGCAAACTTGCCTAAGTAAAAGTTGCTTAGATTGTCTTCTATATCAGAAAATGTGTCAATTTTGTGCCGATTTCAGGCGGTTTGTGGGGCCATGGCCGCCATCCCCCCCCCCCCCCTGGATCCGCTTGTGGCACGTGATGTCATCATTGAATGTGGAAACATCTTGTTATTCTTCCATCCTTGTAACAATAGGTACAACAAATATCAGTAGACGATGCAATGTCACATGGTTCTGGAGTATAATTATTCAGACACCACCATCTTCATGTGTAGCCATTGGCGGATCCAGAACGGTGGTTTAGGGAGGAGGAGGGGACCACGAGTGGTTTGGCGGGGGGGGTCAAATTCCAAAAATTGTCACAATTCAGAAAACTCATCGGATATCGCTTGCTTATGCAATATGCATTGATAGCTGATTTAACACAAATTTTCCTTAGTAAAGGTTGCTTAGATTGTCTTCTATATCAGGAAATGTCTAAATTTTGTGTCGATTTCATTTTTGGGGGGGGGGGGCATGGTCGCTCCGCACCCCCTCCCCCCTGGATCCGCTAGTGTGTGTAGCACTCATTGTAACGATCACACAATGTGTTATGTGTTGACAAAATGTGCTGTGTGTCACCGAGGCGTGAGAAAAACCCTTTTTTAAGAGTAATTGGCCATACGAGCGCGAAAAATGGAAGTGAGTCAGCCTGGTTCTTTGTCGGTGTCAGCCTCGAGTTTTTTTCACCTCTGTAAATCGGTATGATTCGTGTGTCTGACACTTCTAAGTACCATTCTAAGATGTGTATGACCTTGGGTCAGGTCAAGATCATCCGAGGCCACCAGGTCAAACTGCAGATTACGGTCAGTAGGCGTTGTAACACATGTTTATGGGTTTGTTTTTCGTCTAGAACGCGAAAAATTACATTAGAACATTGTTTGTTCCATAGAAATAGATGTAAAAAAGAAGAACGGAAATGCATTTTGTATGCATGATAATGCGGTGAGAGGTGGTCGTTTTTTGTCATTGCAAGGTAATAAGTCAGTGATTTTTGAAGACATCGACTTAAAATTTGTTACACATATTTACCGACCACGTCTCGATCACATATATTCCGTTTTTGGGATAATTCTGATTTTTGTGTGAACATTTGGTAAGAACAAAACAAAAATGTATTTGGATTTCTATTTTGTTCTCAATCAAACTCGAAAATCCAAGATAGCAGTTTGATAGCCTAGTCTTTGACCAGTCATTTGATCTATGACAATTGCATTTATCTTACAATTTGTACTTTTGACAGCGTTTTCCGCAAACCCTTATTTTTCAACAAAAAAAAACGCAGAACATGACGTCACTCTGACGTCATTCCCGGTTGATCTATCATAACCTCATCTTTTTCCTTTGGCCAACCTGTGTAAAATTGATGTGAGAGAAGGTACCAAAAGTTGTGTGATGATACTGGTGTTAGTTTAGGAGATATTGCAAAATAAAGGGAGGGGTGGGGTAAAAATAGCCACCCCAGTAAGTCGCGGGTTAAGTTTGTGTGCGGTTCAAGTGAGATAGCACGCGCAAAGAAAAACTACTGAGAGAAGTTGTAGCATTCAATACAGCCCAGTCTGCAGTACAGTACGTTGTTGAAGTTTCCACCAGTGACTAATGAGTGCCTATCACGTGATGCGCTCCACACGCAGCTGAATTAAACGTTAAAATGCGGCACTCAGTTCATCGTGCACCCACACACACAATGCCATATTGTAAATTATGAGGCAGATATCACGAAGGTTGACATTTATTTGATGTATTACCCATCAGATGAACCTCAGCAGTTTAGCCGTGGTTCGCTTGCATATGGTTGGTCTTTCAGAAAGTGATTAATTTGTTTAATATGCATGCAGTTTTACACTGAGAAGTGCATATTACCACACAATACTATGATATGACACAATATCCAACCTATCCGATCCGTGCCTCAGTTGACTTCCGACCCGTGCCTCAACTGACTCCCGACCCGTTCCTCAGTTGACTCCCGACCCGTGCCTCAGTTGACTCCCGACCCGTGCCTCAGTTTTTTCCCGACCCGTTTCTCAACTGACTCCCGACCCGTTCCTCAGTTGACTCCGGACCCGTTCCTCAGTTGACTCCCGACCCGTGCCTCAGTTGACTCCCGACCCGTGCCTCAGCTGACTCCCGACCCGTTACTCAGTTGACTCCCGACCCGTTCCTCAGCTAACTCCCGACCCGTTCCTCAGTTGACTCCCAACCCGTGCCTCAGTTGACTCCCGACCCGTGACTCAGTTGACTCCGTCCCTGCCCGTCAGCCGACTCACGGGACTGTCGCCTCCGACGGCGGCCGAGCAGGGCAGATAGGCCGAGTCCCCGACCTGGACGGTGACGTTCTCCAGAGCTCCGCCGAACTCTGCCGGGTCCGGC
>JAXIVJ010003825.1:32500-80000 GCA_036785665.1 Chirona hameri
GTGTGTGGTATGTGTGGTATGTGTGGCTAATGTGTGGCTGTGTATATGTGTGGCTGTGTGTGGTATGTGTGGCTAATGTGTGGTATGTGTGGCTAATGTGTGGTATGTGTGGTATGTGTGGCTGTGTGTGGCTGTGTGTGGTATGTGTGGTATGTGTGGTATGTGTGGCTGTGTGTGGTATGTGTGGCTGTGTGTGGTATGTGTGGCTGTGTGTGGTATGTGTGGCTAATGTGTGGTATGTGTGGCTGTGTGTGGTATGTGTGGCTGTGTGTGGTATGCGTGGCTGTGTGTGGTATGTGTGGCTAATGTGTGGCTGTGTGGCTGTGTGTGGTATGTGTGGCTGTGTGTGGTATGTGTGGCTGTGTGTGGTATGTGTGGCTGTGTGTGGTATGTGTGGCTGTGTGTGGTATGTGTGGCTGTGTGTGGTATGTGTGGCTAATGTGTGGCTGTGTGGCTGTGTGTGGTATGTGTGGCTGTGTGTGGTATGTGTGGCTGTGTGTGGTATGTGTGGCTAATGTGTGGCTGTGTGTGGTATGTGTGGTATGTGTGGTATGTGTGGCTGTGTGTGGTATGTGTGGCTGTGTGTGGTATGTGTGGCTGTGTGTGGTATGTGTGGCTGTGTGTGGTATGTGTGGCTGTGTGTGGTATGTGTGGCTGTGTGTGGTATGTGTGGCTAATGTGTGGCTGTGTGGCTGTGTGTGGTATGTGTGGCTGTGTGTGGTATGTGTGGATGTGTGTGGTATGTGTGGCTGTGTGTGGTATGTGTGGCTGTGTGGCTGTGTGTGGTATGTGTGGCTGTGTGGCTGTGCGTGGTATGTGTGGCTGTGTGTGGTATGTGTGGCTAATGTGTGGCTGTGTGGCTGTGTGTGGTATGTGTGGCTGTGTGTGGTATGTGTGGCTGTGTGTGGTGTGTGTGGCTGTGTGTGGCTGTGTGGCTGTGTGTGGTATGTGTGGCTGTGTGTGGTATGTGTGGCTGTGTGTGGTATGTGTGGCTGTGTGTGGTATGTGTGGCTGTGTGTGGTATGTGTGGCTGTGTGTGGTATGTGTGGCTGTGTGTGGTATGTGTGGGTGTGTGTGGTATGTGTGGCTGTGTGTGGTATGTGTGGCTGTGTGTGGTATGTGTGGCTGTGTGTGGTATGTGTGGCTGTGTGTGGTATGTGTGGCTGTGTGTGGTATGTGTGGCTGTGTGTGGTATGTGTGGCTGTGTGTGGTATGTGTGGCTGTGTGTGGTATGTGTGGCTATGTGTGGTATGTGTGGCTGTGTGTGGTATGTGTGGCTGTGTGTGGTATGTGTGGCTGTGTGTGGTATGTGTGGCTGTGTGTGGTATGTGTGGCTGTGTGTGGTATGTGTGGCTGTGTGTGGTATGTGTGGCTGTGTGGTATGTGTGGCTGTGTATGTGTGGCTGTGTGTGGTATGTGTGGCTGTGTGGTATGTGTGGCTGTGTGTGGTATGTGTGGCTGTGTGGTATGTGTGGCTGTGTGTGGTATGTGTGGCTGTGTGTGGTATGTGTGGCTGTGTGTGGTATGTGTGGCTGTGTGTGGTATGTGTGGCTGTGTGGTATGTGTGGCTGTGTGTGGTATGTGTGGTATGTGTGGTATGTGTGGTATGTGTGGTATGTGTGGCTGTGTGGTATGTGTGGCTGTGTGTGGCTGTGTGTGGCTGTGTGTGGTATGTGTGGCTGTGTGTGGCTATGTGTGGCTGTGTGTGGTATGTGTGGCTGTGTGTGGTATGTGTGGCTGTGTGTGGTATGTGTGGCTGTGTGTGGTATGTGTGGCTGTGTGTGGCTGTGTGGCTGTGTGTGGTATGTGTGGCTGTGTGTGGTATGTGTGGCTGTGTGTGGTATGTGTGGCTGTGTGGTATGTGTGGCTGTGTGTGGTATGTGTGGTATGTGTGGCTGTGTGGTATGTGTGGCTGTGTGGTATGTGTGGCTGTGTGTGGCTGTGTGTGGCTGTGTGTGGCTGTGTGTGGTATGTGTGGCTGTGTGTGGCTGTGTGGATGTGTGGCTGTGTGTGGCTGTGTGTGGCTGTGTGTGGCTGTGTGGCTGTGTGTGGCTGTGTGGCTGTGTGTGGCTGTGTGGCTGTGTGTGGCTGTGTGTGGTATGTGTGGCTGTGTGGCTGTGTGGCTGTGTGGCTGTGTGGCTGTGTGGCTGTGTGTGGCTGTGTGTGGTATGTGTGGCTGTGTGGCTGTGTGGCTGTGTGGCTGTGTGTCTGTGTGGCTGTGTGTGGCTGTGTGTGGTATGTGTGGCTGTGTGGCAATATATCGGCATAATCAGTGGCGCACGCAGGGGGGGGGGGGGGGTCAAAGGGGTTAACTGACCCCCCCCCCCCCCCGAAATTTATGAGGGGGCCGGCATCAAAAGGACCCGTATTCTTGCCCATACCTAGCAGGGCCCGGTCTTGGTAAGGCCTGATCGAGGCAGGGGCCCAGTGCTGGCAAAGGCATGATATGGGGTCCGGTCCTTGCATATTATTGATGCGGGCCGTTTCTGGTGCTGGAAAAGGCGCGGCATGTGGCCCGGTCAGGATGAGGGCCCGGTCACAACAGGCCCCGGTCCTTGCATATTCTTGATACGTGCCCCTTTCTGGTAGGGGACCGGTCTTGGTCAGGTCCGATCGAGGCAGGGGCCCGGTGCTGGCAAAAGCATGATATGGCCATGGGGCCCGGTCCGGACGAGGGCCTTGACACAACATGACTCGCTCCTTGCAAATTTTTTGATACGGGCCCCTTCCTGATAGGGTCCCGTTCCTGGAGGGGCCCGATCAACACAGGGCCCCGGTGCTGGCAGGGGCGTGCTATGGGGGCCAGGTCAGGTCGAGGGCCCGGTCAAACAAGGCCCGGTCCTTGCAAATTATTGATACGGGCCCGTTTCTGGTAGTTTCTGGCCTTGGTCAGGCCCGATCGAGGCAGGGGCCCGGTGCTAGCAAAGCCGTGATATGGGGCCCGGTCAAAACGAAGGCCCGGTCACAACAGAGCCCGGTCTTTGCATTTTCTTGATACGGGCCCGATTCTGGTAGGTGTTCGGTCTTGGTCAGGTCTGATCGAGGTAGGGGCCCGGTGCTGGCAAAGGCGTGATATGGGGCCCAGTCAGAACGAAGGCCCGGTCACAACAGGGCCCGCTCCTTGCATTTTGTTTAGACGGGCCTGTTCCTGGTATAGGGGCCCGATCAAGGCAGGGCCCCGGTGCTGGCAGAGGCGTGATATGGGGCCCGGTCAGTTCTAGTCTCTGGCCAAAACTAATGGCTAGAGCAAACATGAACTAAATTTATCCCTTTACAACTGAGAAATATGCGTGTGTTTTCTCCCCATAGAGTTACATTGAAAAGTTCACGATTATAACTTGACCTTATGCCACCGATATAGAAAATCCGAGATATTGTAGTCCCTAATGACCTCATGACGTGCCATGAGTTTCATGTCGCTCGATTAACTACTGTGCCGCTGGTGCTACCAAGAAGTTGCTTGGTGGTCATGACATTTGGCCTGACCTGGTGACCTGACCTGACCTGTCCGGGACCCAATTTTGTTGCCAAAACATGGCTTAGCTATTCATTCCAAGTTGCTGAAAGTTTCAAGTCGATATCTCTATGCGTTTTCTGATTATGGCGAGAAAACAAAACAAAAGGGGGGGGGAGGAGGCGAAAAAACGTCCCCGCCCCCGAGCGCCTCCAGGGTTAAAGGGATTATACGGGTTTCCGTCCTGAAAGGAAATGCACTCTTTTGCAATTGTATGAGCTTTAAACACGTTTAAGACATATCACAGGGCCATCAATGCTCATTTAGTCCATTATTTCAGCAATTATCAGCGTTAAAACTTGGGCGTTTTTCAAGACTTGTATCAGACAACGAGTACTTGATCGGCACTACTGTCCACCACTTTTATCTTAAGATCAATTTCAGAGTTTTGAATTATATGCAAGTCCTACACTGGATCACAAAATTATTATGCAATTCAAAACTGACGGGACTTTATATTACTACACACTGTTCGTTGAGGTTTTGTGGTTTGTGTGGTTTTCTTATTCTGGCCTTTAGCGTTGAGAATTTGGTGGTGGCATATTATTTTTTTGGCATGAAAATTCATGAAAAAATATCGAATTGTATGGGAAAACTAGGTAACTGTTGCTGTCGTTGGAACAAAACAAGTTTAATTTCTTTCAAATATTGCTTATTTTACCGGAAATATGCCATAAGTGAGGTGTTTTTATAAAAGCATAAAAGAGATGACTGGCTCTGCCTCATCCGGTCCTGCAGAAAGTACGCGGTGGCATCACCGCGCACTTTGGAATGTCCTTACGTGCAGAGGAGGCCATTTCCAGAAAAAAATGTGGCTACCGTGGAACTTCTACCACCTTTATAAGTACGTTTTACTATGTAACTCAATTATTCTGGGAAAAACACGTATACTCCCTTTAATTCCTATTCCATTCGCGAACGTAGCCTAGCATAGTTTATACGGGACTTTGACGTCCAAAGGCTGGAACTTTTAAACCTGTAGAGGACATGAATCTGGGAGGTTAGAAAGGAAAACAGCAACATAATTTGGTCCAATGTCTCAAATTGCCACAATTTCCGAAGAGATCATTCATTCATGCCTAGAGAATATAAAGTCCCGTGTAAACGCGGTTTCTATCTACACTACAATTTGCGCATAAGCATCTCAAACATATATGGGCGTAGCCAAATAATATTGTAACGCTCAACGTCAACTTCACTGATGAAATAAAATGCTTCGCTATTTTGAACATGTTACGTTTCATCGTCGATACTAGAGATGTACCTAAGGACCGATTATTTTGAGTATCCAAGCCCACCACTCACTGGCGGATCCAGGGGGGGGGGCATCAGGGCAAATCCCCCCCCCCACACAGGAGTCTGGGAGGGGCATTCAATACAAGTATGCCCCCCGCGCGTTCCCTGCACTGAACGTGAAAAACAATGATCTTAGGAGAAAACTGCATGAAAACGGAAGTTTTTCTCTCTCGAGTGATTCAATTTGAAGTTTGTATGTATCCCTTTCTTTCATGATAGACAAAACAGCGCACCTCCCCGGTGACCTTAACCCACGCCCCGCTGGGGGGGGGGGGGGGGCAGAATAAGCCCCCCCTCCCGGATTTTCTCTATAACTTGAACACCATATTAACGTCAAACTTTCAGTACCATATGCTGCATCAATTCTACGCCTTCTCACCAAATTGCAATGAAATTGATGAAACATTTAGCAGACGATGACGTTTTAATGACGCCATGTCATGCCATTTTTGGTGGGAAAACGATACATGTTTGAATAATCGTAGACAATCGACTTTTGAAGCAAATTGCAAAAAAAAACATCAAAAGAAAGGAAATGACATTCTTTTCAAACTGGCCGTCTCGGATTTGCGATTTTTTGTTTTTGTTCCCAAAAATGAAAATAAATTATTTTTTTTTCGGAGAAAAAAAATCCACAAAATCAATTTTTGTGAATTTGAAAAGTTGATTTCTTAAGCTCGAATACCAAAATAAGGTGACTGGCCCAAATCCGCGGAGAATAAAATGGGGGTACCTTATTACCACAAAAAAGATAGCCCCCCACGGAGAGAGGCTGGATCGGTCAGTGAAACCCACCGAAGACAATGGGTAGCAGATCTCCCGAAAAATAGCTTCTAGGTATTACGACGTTTGAAATTTTTGACGCGATCTGTTCCCCGTGCTTCTCTCATTTTGACCAAACTCCAGAAAGCCTGTGCGCAGCTACCAGACAGATATGCAGCAACTGGTTGACACCAGGCCCTGGATTCGTTGGTTATGCCTTTCCAAGTCATGCGCGAGACCGTCTCCACATTTGTTGCGATGCTGTATGTTGTAAAGACAGTAAAAATCAGCCATATATTGCGCCAACTGATCACACATACCTGCTACGAAAATACCGTATCCGTTCACCAGTCTCCACTACTGCGTGTTGTCATTGACCTCATTTCGTCAACTCTCGACAGTTGTACCGCACATCAGTAGCACACGTACCTAAAATTCGCACATCAGTATCACACGCAGTCACCTTACACGAAATTGATAAGACAATTATGACATGTCTCAGATCCCATGCTGGGCCCGCTCGCTCGCTTATGCAGGGCCCGCTAAAAAACAAGTGACCGAAATCCGCGAAGTTTTATTTAAAAAAACGGGTGGGGGCTCGCCGATAAGGGTTCTTAGGGCTCTGCCCCCCCCCCCCCCCCCCAGATGGCATCCTGCGTGCGCCAGTGGGCATAATGCCGTGCTCTGTAACCAATGCATCAGGCTATTGCGTTGCTCCATAACCAACGTATCAGACCAATGTGCTTATCTGTAAGCGATCTCATTTCATGATTATCTACTAGATACTATGCTACTAAGTACTAACTGTATCTACTTGGTACTAGCTCCATGAGACATTCTGATAATTTCATTAAAGGGAGTGTGCCTACTCACATCGCTTATTTGGGGTTATTGACACTGGTCTATAGAACATAATTTTCTGAATTGACCCATGACTTCATTTCTCCAGATTCGCCCTAGTTGCTGAGATATTCCAAAGACTCCAGAAACTTGCTGGGAGCAAAAAGTTATCGGGTAGACTCCAGAGGGCATCCGCTACTAGAAGCACTGCAACTATTTATTAAACTGCTAGCATATTGTTAGCGCCGGCCAATAGCATTCAACAAAACAGCTCGTGCACGATGACAGCAGCAGCCGAACAGAAACTGGACGGCCATCATGTTTTTCGATGATCGCCGTTTCGATGATGGCCGATGGCCATTTTTTTTAGAAGAAGATATCAATTTAGAGCTACGAAACTTGCACATAATAGTAATCACGTTCACAGTGGCAAGAACGTGCTGTGCAAAACTTGTCTTTCTATCTTGCATGATGTGACCATAATTGTATTGTCTTATGTGCGCCGTTTTACATAACATCACCATAGTGACGATCGTTTTATGGATATCGAAACAAAACATAAGCAAAAAAACAATATAAGTGAAAATTCAACTAAAGGGGCTCCAGATGTGAATTTCATTATATACAACAATCAAACCAATAGCTACTTACCATATTACAAATATTTTTGACATTCCAAAACAGTAGGCACACTCCCTTTAAGCATGATCAGCGATCTCATTGGCCCCCGCAACATCAGTAGAGGTCACTTCTCCGCTGATACAGAACAGCCACACAAGCCTGTCGCCGCTCCTGTGGAAAGGTCTATTTGCTGCACGGTAGAGTCCGAGCGCCCGCCATATGTCGCATTCTGAGCCCAATGAGAAGCTATTGCCTGCAGCTGAGAAGGGTCAGTTGATTATTTGATTGCCGTCGTCTCATTTCCCGCCGGCTCCAGGGACTGTTGTCATGGCACCGCCGCCAGGACCGGTCACCGCCTCGGCTGACAACCAGCTAATACAGAGCCGGTCCGGGGTTCCAACATGGCGCGCGAGAGCCAAGCGCTCCCGGTGTCGGCACTACGGCGCACTCCCGCCCGCGCCTCACACGCAGAATCGCCCCTCGCGACAAGCGAGCTGACTTCTGTGTCGGCTCGTCATATCTGAGGCAACTGAGGCCGGGCCTCACCTATTATTATCTGGGAAGAATGTACTTCGAAATATGTATTGGTTGCCATTGAAAAGAAGATGTGTGAGTGATTCCCATTGTGCATATCGCAGTACATTTTATTATGGCATATCACCGAAATTCTCCGGCTCTTCCACCCGCCAGCCGCCGGTCCGTACGTTCAGAGGCGTCGCTACCTTATAAAAAGTGGGGGTCCACTGCCAGGGGGGCGCCATATACCCAGATAGGGGCGCCCCGGCCTAGAGGGGTGCAAACCCCATGAATTTGCTGGATTTCATTCAGGGGGAGGCGGTGAGTGAGTGGGTGGAGGGGGGGGGGGGGGGGATCCAGTAACGTATCCCCCCCATTTTTTTTACTAGGTATGTACGTCCGACCACCGTTATTTTTTTTTTTTTTTTTTGGGGGGACAAATCATGGTTTTCCTGGTTGCACATCTCGGTATGATTAAAAACATTGAAATTAAGGCTATTTTTCATATATATATATATATATATATATATATATATATTCTTCGGATAGTAAATCACGATGACCGGTGGCAGTCAGCGCTCAATAGCGGGTGTATATGGAAGCGTTCAAAGTAGTAGCATTCAATGCTTGTACCATCCAAAACAGCACCATCCAACGCTTGCGATATCCAAATTTTGCCCGTCATCATCCAAGCTAGCAGCAGCTAAAATCGTGGTATCCAGCCACATACAAAGTAGTGGCAGCTAAACCTTGCGACCTCCAAAAATAGAACACCGAGGACATCTATCTTCCGGGAACTATTGGTTCAAATAGCGCCCAGTAGATGTCTCACCATAGCCAGTGGTGCGACGAAACGCTAGTTGAGCGACGTCCCTGGGACACGGTGGAATGGTGTACAGTGGAACCCGTCATTGTCAGTGCCGCCGCCGCTGCCCACGGGGTCTCAGCCGACCACCCGGCTGCGCCGGGCTGTGCGCCCTGGCGGTAGGTAGCCTTGCCTGCTGGCGGGAGAAATGTTCGCTTCTGCTGAGCCATGGGAACCGTAGGAACCCGTTTATTTCCTTCGTGTTTTAGCTGGGTGTGCATTGATCTGGGCATGATGATTTTAGTGAGTAGGTTTTCGGTACATATGGGGCTATCACTTCAGGGTGTTTAGCTGTTTTGCCACTTAACCCTATTTGCAACAGGCTCCTGGCTACCCCTATTTGTAACGGGGGGGGGGGGGGGGATTCCGCCCCCCCCCCG
Organism: Chirona hameri; assembly: GCA_036785665.1. Classification (NCBI taxonomy): domain Eukaryota; kingdom Metazoa; phylum Arthropoda; class Thecostraca; order Balanomorpha; family Balanidae; genus Chirona; species Chirona hameri. The sequence goes on from JAXIVJ010003825.1 coordinate 41,295, forward strand.
GAGATCTCGAGATCTACTCGTCCGATTTTCAAAAATGAAACGGTGTTTGGTTCCCCTCAACACGATCTACATTTATAAATAATAAAAAAATCTAGATTTTGGATAGGGGGGCAACAGGGGGGAAAAAACTACAAATTTTAGTGGTATTTTTTATCCAACATAGCTCTCATGTTTATCGACCGATTTTAACACAATTAAAAGGAATCGATAGAAATTTAATTGGAAATTGATATATGACGGTGACGTTTGCAGGTTAAAAAAATAATAGGCGTGTGCAGGTCACTCAATATGGGGGTGAAGTAAATGCGTAATAAAAACATTTTTGTTGTTGTTGTTCTTTTGATAAATGAAATGGTATGTGATTGTGACATTAGACAAAACAGTTATAAATCATATTCTTTGCCATAGGCGGTACCAGGTTAGTGAAAAAGGGAGGTCAAATTGGAAGAAAAAATATATTAACCGCAGACAAGTTGTTACCCAGCACTATAAATATGTTACTGATCGTAGATAGTTCCTTTTTGCATGTTGTACTTCATCATAGGCGTATCCAGGATCCAAACTGGGCGGCGCAAGACCTTTTGATAAGTATATTATCCGCTATTATGATACTAACTAGTCAACAGTGACTATTTCACTTACAACTTCAATTAACATTGATTATCCCCCTTTTTACCCTACCTGGACTCGCCTATTATCTTATAATCACTAGTAGAGTAGCCTGTGGTGCGTGTTTCATCCGAAAACTGCAGTATGTTATGTCATTGTACGTCCATGCCTCTTAGTTTCCTTGCAATAATATGACCCCCTTTCTTCCATTCCTGAGCGCGCCTCTGCAAAAAAAATGACTTTATTCCATTTTCTGGCCTCATATGTGCATATATCATTATAAGCTAAACGTCTATTGCGCCGTTATCGCTGGCATATCGTCATCATCATGCCAGCACCCCTCTTTCCATGTGCCTGAACACGCCCCTGAAACTCTATATGTAATAAATTATGCAAATAATGGAAGCAGAAGCTATCTTTTACATCTTGATAGCTATAAATGCCCCTTACATTGCTCTATTGGCTTCCCGCCAAGCATTGAATACTTCCCGGAACCCCCCCCCCTTTTTCAAGCCCCTGAAACCGCCTCTGCCATGCAATATTTATGATATTTCATTAACATCAACTAATTTGCACTTGTTGCAATCACCGTAAACCGATGTAACTCCTTCATACTTGAAGCAGTTAGGAAGAAACCGTGAAGATCGCATTTCCGTATTTTCGCCAAATGTCGCCTCCGAACCCACCCAAAACTGTGCCCTGAAACCGCCTCTGTTAGGAACTCAAAATTTTGACTCCAAATGCGGTATTCAATTCTATGAAAAGTCCCAAAATTTCATGGGCCTGCTCCCAGCTATTCTGGAGATATCTGCGAAAAACATGAGGGGGGGGGGGGGGCGGAATCCGCCCCCGTTACAAATAGAGTTAAAGGCAATAGGTCACTTTTCACTTTAGGTCACTGTGACAATTATGACGTCATGCATATGGTATAGCTTGGATATTGAAACTATTGCACACAATAACGACGGACTTTAGACATATATACGCAGGCTGCGTGTAACGTAAACAACCGTTGTGGGAATCCGAAACAAGTTTCGGGGAAATTAAACTTCTTTTAAAAGAGGCCACTAGTGCTGCGTCGAAATTACTTAACGTTTGGAGCTATTTGTTTCACACAACCCATTTTTCGATCTGCTCTACAAATCTGCTATCTTAGTTCAAAATTCCATGTTAAATGTGAACTATTCCCTTTAATAAGCTGGAGTAGGGATCTTTGTACCTCGCTTAGATACGGTAAGTATATGTATGTACCTACAAACCAGGCAAACGTTCTCATTGGATAGGGAACCAAGCTGGCGATTCTTCAACGTTCTTTTCCAATGTGAAGGAGCACTTTGTTTTTTGTTTTGACCTCAGTTGACCTAAGATGACCTTGTAGGGGTCACTGAGCAACAGTTGCATAGGGTCATCAAGAATGGGCTATACAAACATGATCCTGAAGTAATTGGTCTGATGTAATGCGTATTCTCTGAACGGGAGGCATTTTCATATCTTCATATTGACATATAATGGGGAGGTCACGGAATCGACCTGACCTTAGGTCACATATATACACAAATCTGCTGTCAATCAATATGCGATGTGTAGGTATTTAACCCTCGCCTGTGCAGCATCCGATCAGTGCGTGACCGTGCAAGGGGGGGGGGGGGATTGGTACGACCCCCACCCAGCGTTTCGCCCCTAATTGGGCTAGCGCTTCGATTAAAAAACGAGCGTGTTGCTTGTCAAGAGAGTAAGCCATTGATATCCGATTTTAAGGTCCTAGGTTATTAGATGACCTCTGAAGTCATGCCAATGACCCAAAATTCAACCAAATGGTAAATCCGTATCAAATTGAATTTAATCGAGCTAGAATCGCGAATGAGCATATAATTATGCTAAATGAATGCCAAATTTGAAATCAGCGTCACAAAATTGATGCTTCAAATAAAACAATCGTTACCTCGGTTTACAGGAAACCCACTGATATTGGTAGATGTCTTAAAGGGATTGTACGGGTTTCCGTCCTGAAAGTAAATGCACTCTTTTGCAGTTGTATGAGCTTTAAACACATTTAAGACATATAACAGGGACCTCAATGCTCATTTAGTCCATTATTTCAGAAATTATCAGCGTTAAAACTTGGGCGTTTTTCGAGACTAGTATCAGATAACGAGTACTTGATCGGCACTACTGTCCACCACTTTTATCTTAAGATCAATTTGAGAGTTTTGAATTATCTGCAAGTCCTACACTGGATCACAAAATTATTATGCAATTCAAAACTGACGGGACTTTGTATTACTACACACTGTTCGTTGAGGTTTTGTGTTTTTGTGGTTCTCTTCTCTCTGGCCAGTCTGGCTTTTCTCAGCGTTGAGAATTTGGTGGTGGCATATTCATTTTTTGACATGAAAATTCATGAAAAATATAGAATTTTATGGGAAAACTAGATAACTGCTGCTGTCGTTGGAACAAAACAAGTTTATTTTCTTTCAAATATTGCTTATTTTACCGGAAATATGCCATACGTGAGGTGTTTTATTAGCATAAAAGAGATGACTGGCTCTGCCTCAGCCGGTCCTGCAGAAATTACGCGGTGGCATCACCGCGCACTTTGGAATGTCCTTACGTGCAGAAGAGGTCACTTCCAGAAAAATGTGGCTGTCGGCAATAGGCGCGCACGCAGGGGAACGGCTGGCGGAGCGGCGCCTGGCCACTACTATTACTTTCGGATCCCCTGGTCAAAACGGGACCGTCCCGTTTGGAGGCGGTGCCTCTATATTTCGAAAACCCCTGAAGTTAGGGGGCGGAAGTTTTCGAAGCTGTGTTAGGACGTCGCTCTCCCTATGTGACCAGAAAACTGTTGATCCAGTCCATCTATAACACACCTTGGTACTTACTTAATGAGTTAACTATTATATTTATGTATTACTATTAAATTATGTATATGTTAAATTTTCAATAATAATTCATCACAATTAATCATTAATTATAGAATAAGAAATTCGTTAATTAAATCCGTTGCGGACTATGGTCACTAGCGGATCCAGGGGGGGGGGGGGATTGCGGCCATGACTCCCCTCCAAACCGCCTGAAATCGGCACAAAATTGACACATCTGGAACACATATGGAACATATGGAAGACAATCTAAGCAACTTTTACAAAGGAAAGTTTGTTTAAAATCGGCTATCAATGCATAACCAAGCGAAATACGATGAGTTTTGAGAATTATGTGATATTTTTGGGGGAATTTGCTTGGGGGAGGGGGAGTTGCGGCCATGACCTCCCTCCAAACCGCCAGAAATCGGCACAAAATTGACACATTTTCTGATATGGAAGACAATCTAAGCAACTTTTACAAAGGAAAGTTTGTTTAAAATCGGCTATCAATGCATAACCAAGCGAAATACGATGAGTTTGTAGAATTATGTGATATTTTTTTTGGGGGGGGGAATTTGGCTCCCCCCTCCGCCCACCATCCGTCCCCCCTCCAACCACCGTTCTGGATCCGCCAATGACTATGGTAGCAGCAGTACCATACGCTAGTACCATCAGGTTTATCGGAATGGGCCGGTAATCGCATATCGAAACGTGGCAGCTGACGCCCATCCTCGTCGTGAGTGATTTTCTTGGCCTAGCAACAAGTAGCGTAGTGCCAACGCAGCATCAAACTTAGTTTTATAATTGCCATTAGCTTTCTCACGGTCTCGATGTGACGTTCCCCACTCCGTCGGTCTGCACCGCTCACGCCTCACCCTCCTCCCCGCCCGACAGCTGCCGGCCGATGCGAGGCGACATCGGGTCCAGTGTGGTGTCAGATGTCCATTCGCATAAACATATTCCACTGTAGCCGACTTGCGTGTTAGAGTGACAACGTCATCACCACGCTACTCTCTCCATCTAGCGGGTTTCACTGCAACTAGTAGTTCCAATATGACCGCGCCAGACAGTTTTGGATGGCGCAAGCTTGACTGCCACGGCTTTGTGTGTGGCTGTATGCCACGGTTTTGGATGCGGCGAGCACCATTTTGGATGCGGCGAGTTTGGCTCATGAAGATGTCCCCTACCCGGGCGAATTTTGGATGTCGCAAGCGTTGTTGGCAGCGGTTTTGGAAGGGACAAGCATTGAATGCTACTACTTTGAACGCTTTGATAGTTCCCCCTCAATAGCACATATGCTAATAATAGCTGTATACATACACCGAATGTACATGTACCGAACTGTAACAAACAACTATGTATGTACGAACTGTAACAAACAACTGGTAACAGTGCAAATGGTTGGAAAGAATCAAGAGGCAGAACGATTTTTCCGCACATAAATGGTCCCTGCGGATCTGGAGGAGCTTAGGGCGAGATGGCTTGGAGTGATGGTCCTGGCCTGGTCTTCGGTCCGGCAAGTTGGGCACCGCTGGAGCAGCTCCCGGGTGCCGATGTCCGCGTCTTTGCGGTCGCGTCACTTTTTTCGTAACTGGGCAGACTAGCTAAAAATGTATCCCACTTGAAAGTTAATATTTTATGAAGGGAGTAGGCCCTGGGGAGTGGGCTATTAGGTTCCGCCAAGGAGAGACTGCCAGACGCTTAATGAATTCATTTTCCCATTTTCCAAATTTATATAAGCAATTGAGTATTTTGTGTCATGCCGCGAAGCGGCGCGAAATTTGCAACTTTTTAATTATGGATAGCTGGATTTTGACTGCTCCCAAGACAATTTTTACAACTGTACGTCCGACCTTTTTTTTGGGGGGGGGGAATCATAGTTTCTGGACCTTTGGGAATGACCCTTCCCCCCCTCCTGGATCCGCCCCTGTTGATGGCTGCCTGTGAGGTCTGACCTCAAAATCACGCGACGTAAAACAAAAACAACGCGGTTATGTCAGTCTTCTGCTATAGCAACTGCGCTGCCGTATACAGATTTCACAATGAAGGAAATAATTAAGGGAAAGTTTATCAAGGAAGGAAAGGAAATAACAGTCAATAACTTGCAAACGGTAAATCGCGCAGACATTCAAATGGTACCCATCGCTTCGATGCATCATGACGGGTGCAATGGTGAATTATAATCAAAGGGATCGGCCCAGGCGCACAACCAGAAAAGACATTTCGGGAGGGGGAGGATACGGCTGTTGGGGTCGTCATCTCCAGTCCAAAAGCGGCCTCATTTCCGATCCAAAGGGGTACCGCCGGCACTCCCGACTCGAGAGGCGACACCTGCACTCGCAGCCCCCCCCCCCCCCCCCCCGCGAGGCATGCAGGCCCTCCGGAGTCACGACTGCACAGTCACGACTCACAACGCATTATGCCGCCCTCGGAAGGTATCTCGTCGCCCTCGGAAGTATGGGTGGATCTTTTCAGATAAAAGTTGGTGGGGCAAACTATCACATTGTCTGGTTGTTTTGCATGTTTGAAGTGAAAAATGGTCACGTTAACCCCAGGGACCGTTCAAATCTGACAAAAGTTGGTGGGGCAAAGCGGGAAGTTTCTGGGGCCCCACCATTTGAATAGGAAACTCCACCCGCCCTCGCAAGACATCTTGCCGCCCTCGAAAGGCATCATGCCGTCCTTGGAAGGCATCTTTCCGCCCACACAGCACATTATGCCACCCTCGGAAGGCATCATGATTCATGGCGCCCTCGGAAGACATCTTGCCGCCTTCGGAAGGAATTTTGCCACCCTCAGAGCGCATTATACCGCCCTCGGAAGGCCTCGGAAGACATTTTGCCACCCTCGGAAGGCATCATGCCGCCCTTGGAAGACATCTTGCAGCCCTGGGAAGGCATTTTCACGCTCTCAGAGCCCATTATGCCGCCCATGTAATGCATCATGCCGCCCTCGGAAGACATCATGACGTCCTTGAAAAGCATCTTGTCGCCCTCAGAGTGCATTATGCCGCCCTCAGAAGACGTCTTGTCGCCCTCGGAAGGCCTCGGAAGACGTCTTGCCGCCCTCGGCAGGCATCATACCGCCCTCGGAAAACATCTTGCCGCTCTCGGAAAGCATTTCGCCGCCCTCAAAGCGCATTATGCCGCCCTCAGAAGACGTCTTGCCGCCCTCGAAAGGTATTCTGCCGCCCTCAGAGTGCATTATTTTGATGGCGGCATGGCACCCTTTGAAGGTGCCATGCCGCCATCAAAAGACATCTTACCGCCCTCAGAAAGCATTTTGCCGCACTCAGAGCGCATTATTCCACCCTTGGAAGGCATCATGCCGCCCTCCTCGGAAGACATATTGCCGCCCTCGGACAACATTTTTCCGCCCTCGGAACGCATTATGCCGCCCTTGGTAGGCATCATGCCGCCCTCGGAAGGCATTTTGCCGTCATCAGACGACGTCTTGCCGCCCTCGAAAGGCATTCTGCCGCCCTTAGAGCGTATTATGCCGCCCTTAGAAGGCACCATGTCGCCCTCGGAAGACACATTGCCGCCCTCGGAAGCATCTTGCCGCTATCGCAACTGTAATAAAGGGGCGCCACATTTTGGGAGAGGGGCGCCCATGAGCTTGAGCCAGTGGCGTGCGCAGAAATTCACAAAGGACCAGATCATGGCCTTGAGGGGCGCCACCGATATTGGCGAACATTTTGCAGGGGGCGCCTCTCCTTCCGCACGTGCTCGTCGTACCTTTAACATTTTGTGGGGCGCCATCACTAGCCGGAGGGGCGCCGTCACTAGCCGGAGGGGCGCTGCCACTGGCCGGAGGGGCGCCGTCACTGGCCGGAGGGGCACCATCACTATCCAGAGGGGCGCCGTCACTAGCCGGAGGAGCGCCGTCACTGACTGGGGGGGGGGGGGCACCGTCACAGGCCGGAGAGGGCAGTCACTAGTTAGAGGGTGCCGTCATTCGCCGGAGGGGCGCCGTCACTATCCGGAGGGGCGCCGTCATTGGCCGGAGGTGCGCCTTCACTGGCCGGAGGGGCGCCATCACTGGTTAGAGGGGCGCCGTCACTGGCCGGAGGGGCGCTGTCACGCGCCGAAGAGGGGCGCCCTCACTGGCCGGGGGCGCCGTCACTGGCCGATGGAGCGTCCTCACTGGCCGGAGTGGCGCCGTCACTGGCCGGAGGGGCGCCGTCACTGATCGCCAGCTTTGCATGGGCGCCTAGGGTCCAAAGGACCAGGTCATGCCCTGAATGACCGTATGCTCGGTACGCCACTGGTTTGGGCCCTCACTGACATAGGGGGCGCACACACATACTGGCGGGGCATTTTTGGTGTTTTGGTTTTGTTTTTCTTTGCTTTTTTTTGGTGAGTTTTTAAAGGGGCGCCGAGGCGCCCTCTCAAAACCCAGAACATACTCACTTTTTGAGGAAGCGCCTTCGGCGCCCGCTCAAAAGTGTGTGTGTGGGGGGGGGGGGGGGTTCGTGGCACCCGGACCCCCGGTAGCGACGCCCCTGGGTACGTTTACCGGTCCGTACGTTTACCATACTACAGCAAGCCACTACGAGCCGACTGAGGCCCGGCCGGCCTGCCGCCTCACCGCCTCCGCTCGTTCAGCCCTGCTACTGAGGCACCAGCGGGCGAACGCCGCTCAACCGACGATTCCGTCCCGTGCCAGGCAATGGTAGCCATCTGAGGCCCGGATGCTCTGTACCTCCAAGCGATTATTCGGCTACTAGGAGGCGCCGAGACTGCAATCAAAGTTCATGAACGAGGAAACATGTTGATCTATCGATCTAGCCGCATTTTTATTTGAAAGTTATCATCTATTATCCACATTATGATATTTTACTTTCGTACCCCAGTCAGCTAGCGTCGGCGGCAGGCAGGCCGTTGACGGCCGCTTAAAGCTGCAACTTTTGAATCCCCTGCAACGCTATGACGATGTTCTCCATCGAACTTTGGTATTCTTTAGATAGGTAAATATTCATCACTATAAGATTACAGCACATTCTTTAATATCTCGTCAAATATAACTTAATTTTGGCTTTATAGTTCGTTACGGGTATGCTGATGTTTCATAAAATGTAGCAGCTCTCTCGCCCGGATGCATGGTCCCGGCTTTTGGAGGGAGGGAGGGAGGTGGAGGGGTTCTCGCCCACCCCGTAGTCCGGCCTATAGCCATATGCCGCCGCGGGTGGGGAGGGGAACCACCCCTCTCCGGGGCGGGGAACCGAATGACTTGCCCCAGTAGCCAGACTCGAACCCGGAACCCTTGGATTCCGAGCCCAACCCTCTACCAACTGAGCCACCCGGCCCCCTGGGGCTAAATTATCTTCCCTGAGAAATTATCTCGACGTTATTATCTCGACGTTATTATCTCGACACTCGATACAGCAATATTATCTCGACGTCGGTCGCTGATCATATTTGGTCTGCGAGACTATCAGGCAGTCTAAACATTCGCAAAATTGTCCCGAACCGAGGATTGAACCCGGCCGCCCTTGTTTTGCTGTCAGCTGTTGAGAACCTTGAGAATTTCTACATGGTCTCCTGTAGAAAACATATCGTATGTGACGTTGCACTCGTGCCATGAAGGTGGCGCCACCCATATCACCGGCAGGTTGTGCTGTGCATGCAACGGCTGAACTAAGTTTTATTCAAATAATTGCCTATTAGCAATTAGTTTTTGATTGCTTTTATTTCTAAATATTACATACATGTTAACAAAACAATATTTATCTACGGAATACCGGCGTATCAACCTCATCCAGTATTCGTCCGAAAGTGAACTGCTAATTGTTAAATGTGTCGACCTCTCAACTTACAGAACAGCATACATTGGGTTTATGGCATTGATATAGATTCCTGTTGGTTTTATTATTTATGTATATCTTGTTTACGAATTATTTTTCAATATAAATTATTAAATAACCGCGGGATGAGCAGCTCCGCGAAATATAATATTGGCCGCTCTAAATAGTAGGTACCCGTATAAATTAATGGCATTTCATTTTCTAGACAATATTTAATAAGAAATTAAACAATTTTGTTTATCCTAATGATTTTTTGTGTTCATTTAACCCTATTCCCTGCGGGCGGCCAGAAATACGTTAACCTGCGGGGGGCAGATTCTGCCCCCCCCCCAGAGATCTCGAGAACCGCTCGTTCGATTTTGATGGGGGAAACGCCATTCGATTCGTCATGTCAAAATCTCTCCTTTTGGATCCCGACATTTTTGTTTTGTTGAAAAATGGGGGGCCAGGGGGCAAACAAATCGAAACTTTTGGGTGTTTTTTGAAAGAGCATTGCGTCCATGTGGCTCGACTGATTTCGATGCTCAAAACTTTTTGAGCTTCAAATGTACTGGGATTTAATATATCCAAAGACAAAAAACAATATACAAAATCATAGGCGTATTCAGGGAATGTAAAATGGGGGGATTTCCTGGAAACAGTATGTGCTGTTCGTGATTGTTTGGGACGATATGAACGTCACATGTGGGCATTATATGCTGTAATTGGATAATTTTGATATATTGCGCATAGGCAAATCCAGAAAAAAAACATGGGAGGCACCCTGCGCGTAACGCTTTTATCATCTTACTAATTTGAAGTTGGACCTAATTTGATGGTAGGTATCGCCTCCCATTTTGTTTATCCTGAGTGCGCCTCTGCCCCAAAAATATGTACAATCCCAGTATCTATTGTGCATATTGCATTGAAATTGTTTCTGTCGCATTTATTGAACTGCAAACCACGAAGGAAGTATGCGCCGCAAAACCGCATTCGTAACACCCTCCCCAAAACAGGAACCTGGAACCGCCTCTGCTGGACCGATTGTTTTTCAAAATTTTGACACAACACGTGCCATTCAATTCTGGGAAAAGTCACAAAGTTTCGGGACGCTAGGCCTAACGGTGTAGAAGCGGCAAGTGAAAAACCACCGGGAGGGGCAGAATCTGCCCCCGCAGGGAATAGGGTTAAAGAGTGATGAGGAATTTATATTTTTTAAAGAATGTACCGGAAGGATCGGCAAATAGCAAGTGAGATAACACTAAATTTACAGATTTCCGCCATTTCGGTAGTGCAGTGTGCCGAGTCGCACGTCAACGTGTAACTTTTGTGAATATGGGTCCGGCTTTTTGGGTAAGTGGTGAGGCTGCACAATCATATTCAAATGTATATGGAAGATAATTTGAATCAGGTGGGATGTCTAGTTTATCACAATTGACAGTTGGAGTTTTCGTTAGTTGTTGTTCTGTCCGTCTGTTGGCCATTGTATCTGTGATAATGTAATCCTCAACAATCCTAGCCCGTCGGCCGTCAGTATCAGCTAGCATTTGGTAGATTTTAACCTAGTGCTCAAGATGTTGAAAAATCGAGCATTTCACCAATGTCAATATACACTTCACAATGATGTATACACCAACTATGGTAATTTAGACCCATTTTTTAACACCGTACCCACTGTAGCCAACCAATAAATTTGGCCGGTGCGTTGCTGAAGTATTACCGCCATATCTGCCACAGCTGAAGTCTCTAAAACATAATCAAACATGACCTAACCTTTACAGCAATTGCAGCCGCTGGGACCCACGTTTATGTGCGTTGCTGAAGTATTACCGCCATATCTGCCACAGCTGAAAAGTCTAAAACATACTCAAACATGACCTAACCTTTACAGCAATTACAGTCGCTGGGACCCACGTTTATACTCTGCTCGCGTTGCTCGCTGCGGAAAAACCTGGCCCCCAGACTGAGGCTGTGGCCCCCAGACCATCTTGTAGACAAAACCGATTCCCAAGGTTATCATGCTCCCAAAATGTGGGATGGTGCTAAAGTATTGTCCCCAGGGGATTGTCATCCCTGTAGCGGCCATATGCTCGGATGTGACGTAATTAAATTCCTAATTTTGGCGAATCGACATTTGTGGTGTAAGCCTTCTAACATTAGAGAAGAAGTAAGGGTAAGATGCTGTAATCACGGACACTTCCTATCGTCAGACTTGATGCTATCAGAATGTAAACAATGTGTCAGTATTGTCTGCATTCTGATAGCATGAAATGTCCGGGATTTGGACCAGACTGGTTATTGATTCGACACTGATTGAATCAATTGGAATCGTTCAATAAAAATTAATTAAATCAAGACATAATTGATTCACCACCAGATATTTTGATTCATGCATCATGATTGAATCAAAAACCGCATCAAATCAAGGCTGATTGAATCAAAAGCCGCATCAAATCAAGGCTGATTGAATCAAAAGATTTTCGGGAGGGGGGAGAGGGGGTAAAAGCGTGTTATTGTTTTCGAAGGTCACGGGTGCCCGGTCGCCGTCGGAGGGAAGCTGAAGGCGGTCAGGGTGCCATCATTCTGGGCACGCCGGGACACCTTATCGCTTTCGGGCCGGCAACGTGCCATTCGGGGGCGGTATGATACCTTCCGAGAGTAGCAAGATGCCTTCCGAGGGTGGCAAGACGTCTTCCGAACTCCGAAGGCGGCATAATGCACTCTGAGGGCGGCAAAATGTCTTCCGAGGGCGGCAAAATGTTTTCCGAGGGCGACATAATGCTTTCCGAGGGCGGCATAATGCGTTCTGCGGGCAGCAAGATGCCTTTCGAGGGCGGCAATATGTCTCCGAAGGCGGCATGATGCCTTCCAAGAGCAGCATAATGCGCTCTGAGGGCAGCAAGATGCCTTCCGAGGGCGGCATATTGCACTCTGAGGGCGGCCTGAGGGCGGCATAATGAGTTCTGGGGGCGGTAAGATGCCTTCCGAGGGCCACAAGACATCTTCCGAGGTCGATATAATGCACTTCGAGGGCGGCAAAATGTCTTCCGAGGGTGGCAAGATGTTTTCCCAGGGCGGCATGATGCTTTCCGAGGGCGGTATAATGCTCTCTGGACTCTGAGGAAGGCATGATGCCTTCCAAGGGCGGCATAATGCGATCTGAGGGCTGCAACATGCCTTCCGAGGGCGGCAAGATGTCTTCCGAGGGCGGCATGGTGCCTTCCAAGAGCTGCATAATGCGCTCTGTGGGCGGCAGGATGCCTTCCGAAGGCGGCATATTGCTCTGAGGGCGGTATAATGTGCTCTGATGGTGGCAAGATGCCTTCAGAAGGCGACAAGACATCTTTTCTGAGGGCGACACGATGTTTTCCGAGGGCGACACGTTGTTTTCCGAGGGCGGGATGATGCCTTCCGAGGGCGGCATGATGCCTTCCGAGGGCGGTATAATGCCTTCCGAGGGCGGCGATGTACCTTCTGAGGGCGGCATAATGCGTTGTGAGGGCGGAAAGCTGTCTTCTGAGGGTGCCAGGGTGCCTTTCAAGAGGGCCACGATGCTGTCGATAGACACAAGGGCGCCCTGGCGGCCTCCCGAGAACGCTACGGCGCCTTTGGCGCCGGCAAATCCGTTGCAAGAACGACGTCGAGGCGCCTTCGGCGCCGCGGTGCCCGAGGGCGCCGTATTCTAAGGCAGGAGGCTTCAGCCTCTATACGGCCCCCTGGATCCGCCACTGGGGGGGGGGGGGGGGGGGGGGGCTGTCAGGCCCTCCCCCTGTAGGGCGAAGGTGAGAAAGGTTAATGTCAGGGTTAAGGTTAATGTCACCAAGAACATGACATGCTTGACTGCAAGTTGATGGTTCTTGTCTGTGTCATAGTATGACTGACTTTGGGATATTTGTGATCTGTGATGACTGATTGCCTAAATCATTCATATATTGCAAGATAGCAGGATCTGATTAAAATGATAATATATACCTATAGGAACTAGGAAGCGTGTTCTGAGTTGTGGAGTTTTCCTAAAATTGTATGTACATAATAAATCTGAACATACATGATCATCAATTTGTATTTACTCTTGATCGATACATAATTGCTAATGTAGGAGATGATTGAAACCACTGATGTTAACACAAATAAACACTGAGCATGGTAGTTATATGCTGATTATATATCCATGGCAAAAAAGGGTCGAAATGAATGAATGAACATTTATTTTTGCAACATTTCCAAGATTCTTTAAGGTGTAAAGGTTTGAGGATTCAAGCTTTTCTAAGATGACCTCAAGGTTATTTTATATTCCTTTTAAAGATTCTTGAAATCGTATGATGAAAGACCATGCAACCATCTACACCTTTTTTTAAAATTAGTAGTCATCACTCATTGTTTCTATGTTACCCAATTGTTGGCCAATTGTTCCTTTCATCACATAATTTTCTTCATCTTTTCCTTTGTTCCAGAACTACGTGAGTTTTGTTCAAGGCGTTTTGACACTCTCGCTCAACTGTCAAGACATCTACAAGTACATTCCAAAAACAGTTAATTTGTTCTGAAGTGTGTATTGTCAACGCATTTTTGAATATACCTCCCACGCTGTCGGAGCGTAGGAGGCTGCTGGTCCACTGCCGCCTACTGCTGCCTAGGTTCGAGGAAAGTTGAGATGGATGATTGCTCAACCTGGATGAGGTGGGTCTTCCGTTGCTCGGGGTAGATTTGTCATGTAAAGTCACAGGAAGATGCATATGAGTTTGCATTACTGTGCCAGTTTGATCATTGATGACGCCATTCAGTGGAGGAAAACAAATGTAAATATACAGACCATTTATGATAGTTGCACGTGATTACGACGAGCAAGCGCTTCGCCCTTACTCGTCTTTCCGTATTGTATTAGGGGTGATCTATAAAATGCTCTTTTCCGAAACAAAAACAAACAACACTCAGAACCTGTTCCACGGACCTTAAAAAGAGACTTGGTACATTCGCTTTTGGTCCTCCTTTCCAAAAAACCCTACCACCTCGAAAAACGAAACCTTGCAAAAATGCATTAATAGCAATGGCAGGACGCCACAAAGTGGTCGTTCGCCCCTCTATTATTCTCAATAACTTCCGATCCGTTACAGTGACATCGATCAAGTTTGGTAGGCTGGTAAAACGATTCATTTTAAACATTTTGACACCAGAAAAGTTCCAGGTCAGGTCAGGTCACGGAGTTATGACGTCACAACTAAACATATGTGCAACGGTTTTTGAGCTGATGGATGCCCTCTTGCTACTTTATTCATTATTATAATCACTTGGCATTAGCAATGGATCATGACGGTCATCAGTGGCGGATCCACCAGGGGGTGGGCATGTCTCTCCCCTCCCTCTTGAGCCTTAAAGGCTTGCGGCTTTCGTGTTCAACAGAGATGTAACCACGAGAGTCACAAGGCAGGCGGACCATCTTCGTGTTGCTCGAGCGAGAACCAATTGGGGAAAGGGTACGTTTATCTATCGTGCCTGTGAGCTGTTCAACGAGCGTGCCTCAGATATTGTTAGTGCCACAGCTGGTCACTTCAAAAAGGAGGTAAAGCGCCGATGTATGACGTGATAGTTTAGTTGGCACTCGTAGCCGGCACGGTGATTTTATGTCTATCTTTACTCTTGCTTGTGATTTCGCTAGCACTCGCAGCTGGCATGGTGATTTTATGTCTATTTTTAGTCTTCCTCGTGATTTTATGAATATTCTAGTTTGTTTCTGTACAATTGACGTGGACTCGTAAAAGCCACATTCCTGTGGAAGAGTGCCGAAACGTGTATACAAATACAAATACAAAGGGGCCAACAGCCCAAGGGGGCACCATAGCCGATCGAAGTGACTCGAAACGAATTTCACCCCGTTTTCAAACAATTGCAAATAAATGTGCCCACTCTGACCTCCAAAGGGCCCATTCTGGCCTCTCAAGAGCCCACTCTGGTCTCCGTAGGGGCAACTTCGGCCTCCAGAGCGCCCACTCTGACAGCCAGAGGGCCCATTCTGTCTTGAAGAGGGCCCATTCTGACTTGGTAGAGGCCCATTTTAGCATGTGAAAGGAATATTTTGAACTAAAAGGGTCTATTCTGGTCTACATTTGTCTTCAAGGTCAAAAAGGCCCACCAAGGCTTGAGGGGGCCTAATAATGCCTAAGGGGGCCCACCAAGGCCTGGGGGCCCACTTTGCTACGTTGTACCCTCCTTTTGTATTTGTATTTGACGTTGGACCCCATCCACGCCGAAGCGGGCTATTCCGGAGCCACATACAAGCATGGACAACACGAATGGTACACTCATCCTAATATAAAATGAAGACAGTTTCACTACAGCACATACTCCCATACAGCACATACTTCAATACTCTCACATACACACATTACATCACATACACTGCAATGCTCTCACACGCACATTACGTTATATACATCAGGCTACTCTGGTTGAGGCATGTTCTGTATCGCTCTTTTGAATGCGGGCATGGCTGAGTGACGTGTCGCTAAAGGCAGCTCATTGTAATTTTGCACAACATGATATAGAAATCGGCGCTTGCCAGCCTCTGTCCTCACGCGTGGAAGGGCCAGGTCAGAGTTCTGTCGCGTAGAGCGGGAGCGGAGATCAGAATTGACATGAAGCTGGGAAGCAAGAGCCTGTGGTTCCCCGGTGTTTCGAATTTTGTGTAGTAGATTTAGGGAGTGCTGTCTGTATAGCTGCTGGGCAGTGGGCCAGCCAAGCTCAGCTCGCACGTCAGAGATGTGATCAAATTTACGTTTGCCAGATATGACACGAAGGGCAAAATTTAGAATTTTGTCAAGGCGTTGTATGTTCCTCTGCGAGCCATTGCCAAATACTGCTAAACAGTACCGAACGTGTGAAACGACCAAGGCATTTACAAGAAGTGGCAACAGCTCGCGGGGGATGCTGTGCCGCACGTGCGATAGCCCAATGAGGATACCACTACATTTTTTTACCAGGGAAGACACGTGTGAGTCCCATGTGAAGTGCTTATCAAACAGAACACCTAAATTTTTGACGTATGGGCTCTCTTGTACTATGTCTTCGCGGAACTGAACAGCAACAGGGTAAAGGTCGCGACAATTTTGGCGGGATCCGAACGCTATTAATTCGGTCTTGCTTGTATTTACTTTGAGACCATGAGAGTGAAACCAGGTATCAAGTGCACTCAGGGTGTCCTCCAATTTACTGACCAGATCATTGAGTTGGTGTTTTTTGCCGGATAACAAAATTTGAGTGTCATCAGCGTACTGGACCACATGAGCATCCCCCGCGAACAGGCACATATCGTTAGCGAATATTTGAAAAAGTAAAGGCCCAAGAGACGAGCCTTGAAAAACTCCGATAGAGTTGGGGAGAGGCCTGGAGAAATGAAGGTTCCCACTCCCATCAGCCGTACAGACAGACTGAGTGTGACCGCAGAGGTATGATGTAAACCAGGTGGGATCGATGTTATATGTACGTAGTTTAGAGAGGAGCATAGAATGGTCGATGACATCGAAGCACTTGGATAAATCGAGGAGACAGAGAAGGGTGAGTTCCTGGTGGTCAATAGCCGAGAGGATGTGATCAGAAACAGTCAGAAGGGCGGTCTCAGTAGAGAGCAGGGAGCGGAACCCGTGCTGGGATGAGGAGAACAGGTGGTTATCCGACATGTATGAGTAAAGCTGACGTTGCACAATACGCTCAATGAGCTTTGGGAAGGCAGATACAATGGAGATAGGGCGAAAATTGGAAGCTTCGGACTGGCTGCCGGCTTTGTGTATTGGACGAATAATGGAATGTTTCCAGGGCGCTGGGTATTCGCCGGAAGATAGGCTAGTATTGATGATATGGAGTAAAACGGAGCCGATAGCAGCAAAGCAAAGCTTTATTACCTGAATAGAGATGCCGTCAGCACCACAGGCCCCTGAATTTTTCATTGAGTTGAGGAAGGACCGGAGAGCAGACAGAGAGATAGGCTGTAGTTTGAAGGCACATGTGCCGACACGAGGTAGACGGACAGGGAGAGAGGGGGGCTCACCCCTGGCCCGGACCTCACTCGCAACCCGGGGACCAACGCCCACAAAGTACTGGTTTAGCTCGTCAGGGGTGGCCTCTGGCACGATGCGGTCGGCAGACTTCTTGCCCGCTATGATTTGACGTACATTCCGAAATATGGTGGTAGGACCCAGCTCACGCACTCTCCTGGCGATGTCCTGCCTTGTGTCGTGACGAATGGCAGAACGGACCTGTTTGTTAAGCGCAATGAACTCAGGGGTCCTACCACTATGGACAAGAAGTCTGCGACGCTGTGCCATCAGGTTGCGAGTGGTGTCAGATACAGGGGGAGCGCAAGGGTTACGAATTTTGATACGTTTTAGAGGTGCGTGATGGTCGAGGATGGGGAGGAGACAATTTATGAATGCAGACCACTGGTCTGACACTTCCACGCGTGAGAACACTCCACTCCAGTCAGTGGCTCTGAGAGCAGCGTGAAAAGCCGATATATTAATGCGATGTAGGCGCCTAGATGAGACGAAAATCGGCTTACGGCGAGGCTTGGGGATGGACAATTTAGCTTGGATGATACAGTGATCACTATAGGGACATGGACAGACAGATACGTCACTCAAAAAGTTTCCCGTATTGGACACAAACACATCAAGTAGAGATCCAGACTCGTATGTGGGACTAGTCACGTGCTGGTGCAGGGCCAGGCTGTCTAGGAACTGATTAAATCTCGATTTACATATATCGTTGTCGGACGCTAGAAGGTTGCAGTTAAGGTCGCCAGTTATTACAATATTGTCAGTGGACGAAAGAAACACGCGTTGCACTTGAGTTTCAAGAAAATCGAGGTCGGCTGATATGGCGGCTACGGTGTGTCGAGGAGGTCTATATACGCAACCTAGGTTAAAACGACGACCGTGCGAGTTACTGACTTGTAACCAAAACGTTTCTATTTTGCCGTCGTTTTTGGCACCTACAACTGATTTAAGTGGTTTTACTTTCAAATTGTTTTTTATCAGTACAGCTATTCCCCCGTAACCACTACCGTCTGGACGGTCGGCACGGTGCAGAGAAAACCCCGGGAACGTGACGAAGCGTGAGCAAGTTTCGGGGCGAAGCCATGTTTCTGTGAGCACAGCAATATCACAATTTAATAATTCTAAATCATGACGGAGGTCTAAAATCTTAGGTTTTAGGCTTAAAATGTTCAACGCCATGATGTATAAGGCCCCGCGTCCAATCGTATCAGAGCCATGAGGTTGGCGTGTCACTTCAGTTGCGTTGTGCGCCTGTGCAACCGGATGCTGGCCGGCAGCGCTGACCAGAGGTGCTGTGGCGGCCTCCCCTTGCAAGGTGTGCCGATCTTGTTGTCGGTCGGTTGCGGCGAGCGCCGGCCCCGGCCGCTCGCTGGTAGTCGCGTCGGGTGGGTCGGCGGCCACCGCCGCCGCTCGGTCTGACGGAGTAGCGGGCGTCGGCGGCTCGTCTCTGACTTGCGTCTCTGTCTCTATCGTGGTGACGGGCGGTTGTTGGCACACTACACGACAGGGCCCATTGGGGTCCCCAGTGCCGAGAGCAGTCGGCTGGTCGCTGCTCCCTCTCTCTCTCGCTCGGCGGGCCCGCCACCCGCCCCGGGCTCCCCGCCGCGCCGGCCGCCGGGAACGTGCCCCGGTGACCGTTTGGCCGCCTGGCATTTGTTGACTTTAGCCGGGCGGCACTGCGGCGGCAGTCCCCTGGTCAAGGGGGGTTGCCATGGCGATGGCCAGGGCTGGTGGTGATCGTCCGCTCTGTTGCGTTGGTATGCGTTGGAAAAAGTAGTTCTAGAACATTGAAGCAGGACTCTTGAAGAAATGCAATATTTCGAGCACGTAATAATTAGCACGTCCTTGACCGAATCCTGGATCCGCCACTGACGGTCATAATATAACTGCTTTGAGCCAGATACAACATGGCTCAGGAAGTCAGAATGGGCCCTCAGGATGTCGGAACTGAACCACTGGATGCCAGAGTTGCCCTCTGGAAGGGAAATAGTGGTCCTCTGAAAAGCACAGGGACCATCTGGAAGCCAGATGGGCCCTTTGAAAGGCAGAGGGGCCCTTTGGAAACCAGATGGGCCTCTGGAGGGTTCTCTGGAGGCCAGAGAGGGTCCTCTGGAGGCCAGAGTAGGCCCTCTGGCCTGGACAGAGTGGGCCATCTGGAGGCCAGAGTGGGCCTCATGGAGGCAAGAGTGGGCTTCATGGATGCCAGATGGGTTCTCTGGAACCTAGGGAGCCCTTGGCTGGTCTGGGAGTGCCCAGACTCTGGTCTGAGGGCCTTCTCAGACCCGGCCTGGGACCCCTCAGGCTGGGATCAGGGGCCATCTTATCTAGTCTAGGGCCCTTAGACCAGAGTTTGGGCACTCTCAGACCAGCCAGGGGCTCCTTAGATTCCAGAGGACCCATCTGGCCTCCAGAGGGCCTACTCTGACCTCCAGAGGACCTACTCTGACCTCCTGAGGATCCGCTCTGACCTCCAGAGGACCCGCTCTGGCCTCCAGAGTCCCATCTGGTTTCCAGAGGGCTCCTCTGCCTTTCAAAGGGCCCATCTGGCTTCCAGATGGTCCCTCTGTGCTTTTCAGAGGACCACTATTTGCCTTCCAGAGGGCCCACTCTGGCATTCAGTGGTTCAGTTCTGACCTGAGGGCCCATTCTGACTTCCTGAGTCATGCTGTATCTGGCTCAAAGCAGTTATATTATGACCGTCAGTGGCGGATCCAGGATTCGGTCAAGGTGGGGACCAACGTAGCAAAGTGGGCCCCCAGACCTTGGTGGGCCCCCTCAGGCCTTAGTAGGCCACTCAGGCATTAGTAGGCCCCCTCAAGCCTTGGTGGGCCCTTTTCACCTTGCAGACAAATGTAGGCCAGAATGGACCATTTTAGTTCAAAATATGCCTTTCAAATGCTAAAATGGGCCTCTACTAACCAGAATGGGCCCTCTTCAATACCGAATGGACCCTCCGGCGGTCAAAGTGGGCCCTCTGGAGGCCGAAGAGGCCCCCTACGGAGACAAGAGTAGGCTCACTGGAGGCCAGAATGGGCCCTTTGGAGGTCAGAGTGTGCAAATTTACTTGCGATTTGTTTGAGAACGGGGTGAAATTCGTTTCGAGTCACTTCGATCGGCTATGGGGCCCTTTGGGCTATTAGGTCCCTTCAAGGCTCAAGAGGGCGGGGGGAGGGGGGGGGGGGGGCATGCCCACCCCCACCCTCTGGAACCGCCACTGATGACCGTCATGATCCATTGCTAACGCCAAGTGATTATAATAATGAATAAAGTAGCACGAGGGCATCCATCAGCTCAAAAACTGTTGCGCAGAATTTTGGTTGTGACGTCATAACTCGGTGACCTGACCTGAACTGGAACTTTTTCTGGTGTCAAAATGTTTAAAATGAATCTTTTACCAGCCTACTAAGCTTTATCGATGTCACTGAAGCGGATCGGAAGTTATTGAGAATAATAGCGGGGCGAACGACCACTTTGTGGCGTTCTGCCATTGCTATTAACCATATATATACCATTTATTTCGGCAAATCGACGCTATGGTGGCTCTTCCTTGCCTTTCGTCAGATTATAAAGTACATTGTAGGAACACATGCAGACATTATACATATACACAGGTTAAAATGAACATGATAAAAACGACAGAGACAATGACAATGTGATGGTAACCAGGATCGCTCAGTCACCCGCATCCAGTAAAAGTCGTTTGAGAGCGCGATGGAAACATGCGAATGACATTGCGCGCATTTCCACCGGGAGCGCGTTGTACCACATAGGTCCACGATACAAGAACCGGCGCCTCCCAGTCTCTGTCCTGACAGATGGCAGACGTAGATGATCATCTTGGCGGGTTCTCCGAACTCGTACCTCCCGGTTTGTTTGGATGGAGGTTAAAATGGACACTGGTGCATGATGCAAGCGAATTTTGTGTAGTAGTGCGAGCGTATGATATTTGACAAGATCCTCCACACCAAGCCACCCTAGCGCCGCCCGGACGTCCGCAGACTGGCTGAACTTTCTTCTCCCTGATATCACCCGTGCAAAGTTAAACACCGTGTGTATCTTGACGAGATTCTTTCGGCTACCGTTACCGTACACGGGGAGGCAGAAGCGCTCGCCCGGGTAGGGCAAAATCACTGCGTGTTCGGGTATGGGGGGTGGGGGGTACGACCCCCCCCCCCTTAGCGTTTCGCCCCTAATTGAGCTAGAGCTTCGATTCAAAGACGAGCGTGTTGCTTGTGACGAGAGCAAGCCGCCGCTGATACCCGATGTTAAGGTCTTGGGTCATTAGGTGAAATCTGAGGTCATGTCAATGATCCAAATGTCATCAAAATTGAAAATTAGTATAAATTGAATTTTATCGAGCTAGAATCGTGAATGAGCATATCATAATGCTTAATGGGTGCCAAATTCGTAATCAGCGTCACAAAATGTCCTAAAAACTGCCAAATTCCAAAAAGGTCATGTCAGGTCATCTGAGGTCAGTGACCTCGATTGACCTGTGGAAGCACATGACCCCAGTGGAACATATAATTATGTAAAATGGATCCCAAATTTGAAATCAGCTTAACAAAATGTTCTAGAAACCGCCAGAAGCCCCAAAAAGTCATCTGAGGTCATCGTAGGTCAATGACCTTAGATGATCTCTGAAAAGGTCAATAGAGGTCACAATCTCAGTGGAAGCCACAACTGTCACCTGGAAACACCTGTGCATATGCTCCTGAACAACAAACACTCGAAAACTGCAGAAGTTACAAGCATCGATACTGCGGGACGCCAGTTGCGCCTGACATGACCTTGAGAAACAGGTCATAGATCGCGGGTTATATGGGTTAGAACTTCACAAATGTCAGAATATGTGATACATTTTTCAAAAGTAGGGTACTGAAAGTAACATCGAAATCGGTTGGAAACTACGCGAGTTATTCCAGAAAAACCGAGGGAAGGGGGTGGGGGTGGCATCCACCCCCTACCCGGGCGAGGGTGAATGCATTTTTGCAAGGTTTCGTTTTTTTCTCGAGGTGGTAGAGTTTTTTGGAAAGGAGGACCAAAAGCGATGTACCAAGTCTCTTTTTAAGGTCCGTGGAACAGGTTCTGAGTGTTTTTTTTAGTTTCGGAAAAGTGCATTTTATAGATCACCCCTAATTGCGAGGAAAATCTGAATATGAGCGACCCGGCCCGTGGCGACGCTAACGCGCTCGCTCGCTCATCGCCAACTACGGGCGCCTTACTGGTTAAGTGATTAACGTGTTGTTTTGGTAAGTGTTGATCTATCGCCATCTGAGGTTGACAAATTGACGTTTAGGTCTTTTGGTTTCTCTTTTTGATAGGCTGGATGGGTTTTGTGGGTCAACTTAAAATTTGATATCCGACTATTGCATGTTTTCTGCAAATCGCGAGGATTATTGAGTCAGTATTTGAGCCTTAACTAATGGTGTGTTGGCTTATTTTCAGGGCTATGTGGTCGTTCTATTTCAGTTTAATGTGAAGTGACTCATTTATTTTTCAGATATGGGCTGAGTTCGCCCGCATTACTGCCCGACCAGCAGTAAGGGCGGAGTCGGAGGTGCGCTGGCGTGCAGTGCTCATGAAGCTCCAGGGGATGAGCAACACTGACAACGGTAAGTGTGCTCTTTAAATTAATTATCTCCTAAGCACAATATTTGTGAATGAAGTGAGCACAGTGCGCTCAGTGTGCGCATGTTGTGACGTGTCATATTATTTTGTGACTACTTGGGAGTTCAATTTGAAGGTTGGATCCTTGTCACTTTGTTTTAAAATGTTTTGAGAATATCTTCTGATCCCACGATGTGACTTGCCTCGCTGTGCATTGCTGATGCCCCTGATTGCTGACATAACATGTTATAGATTCCTGGAAGGTCGTTCTATCAACATTAATTTAATTAATTAGTTATATCGCCGAATTATATATTGTATTTACTGCAGCTGTGTTTGTAATAAATAATCTGTTGGTCGTCATTGTAGTCACGGTGCTGCTGGCGGAATGCTACTAATGTTTGTATCGTGTTTTGCATGTTTCCAGAGGACGCTGCGTTGGATGCCCTACTGGCATTACTGGGGACGGACCTCTGCCGCCTGTTCAGCGACGGTGCGCGCCCGCCCAGGCTTCTGGCCGCGCAGGGCGGTGGCTTCATTCTGGAAGTAGAGGGGCTGGCGGTGGCGGAGGTGCGCGGTCTGGCGGCGGCTGTTATGTTGTGTTGACCGTCGCCCACACCGTGTTTGCCCAGCCGTTGGGCCGTGGCGAGCGGCGTGCAGAGGTGAAAAAACGGCTTACTTGGCCATTGGAGTGGGAGACAGAAAGACATCGGCAACAAAATGCCCAGGAGACATAATATTGTTAACTACAAGTATTGTTTTCAGTCCTTTTCTGTTTTTCTTTTGACCGCCGTACAACCATCACAGAACATTCTGCATAAGTTATAGAATAGCTTTCACGGCATTGAATTTAGTACTTGTTTCCTCATCGGTTGCGAGACAGGCAATAGTGGGCGAAAGGTTACTGGCGAGACCTGGCGATACCTGGCGAGACAGGCACGATCTTCATAAGGGTTTTCTTGACTGCTGCACAATGGGAATTTTGACCCTTAACGTCTGCCTCGCGAGCCAGTATTATTTTTCAGCCTCCCGCACACTGACATCAATATAATACCTAGACAACCAACTCGCGCGCCGCATACGCCGGATGGCCCGTTCCCACACTGTGTGGTGGCGTCAGCCGTCCTGGGGGCAAAACATCGCGGGCGCCATAGGGACCAATGTATAAATGGCAAATCTGAACGGCGCCCTGACTGGGCTACGCTTGGAAAAAGTGGTGCAAAGTAGCATCATATCATTCGTTGGAGATTCTAGGTTGAGCCCAAACGAATTATAAGGTTCCACCTGGTCATGGAATTTATGTAGAGCAGCTGACATGATCGGTTACCATGGCCTTATTTGGGGTGTAAAACCACGTTATACCGTTCACTTTCCGTTGCAAATGCGATCTAAGCTTCATATACTTCATATACTAAGCTTAGGTCGCTTTCGTAACGGAAAGTGAACAGTATAACGTGGTTGTTACATCCCAAATAAGGCCATGATAACCGATAATTTCAGCTGCTCTCAAGAAATTCCATGACCAGGTGGAACCTTATAATTCGTTTTGGTTCAATCTAGAATCTCCAGCGAATAATATGATGCTACTTTGCACCACTTTTTATAATCGTAGCCCAGTCAGGAAGCCGTTCAGATTTGCCATTTATACATTAGTCCCTATGGCGCCCGCGATGTTTCGCCCCCCAGGGCTGGTGAGTTAGTGGTGGCACCACCACACAGCATGGGAACGACCGAACGGCGCAAGATGGCTGTTTAGGTATTATATGGGTGTCAGTGCTTCCTCATATTGTACATATCTGGCGCATCTGTGGAGAAGCGGGTTTGTGCTTCACAGCCAATTCACAGCGTTCAAATGTGTATTAGGCACATACCTACGTACCTATTTTTTGTGATTGATATATTGTGTTCGTAAGTCAAGTCAACATGGGGAAACCGCCATCGCGTATGAAAGTACGCTGCGGTCATACAAGCTGCGATTTCCATGGTGAAAGAAGGACCTTGAAAACGCAAATGAACACCAACCACAAGGGATTGCCAATTTGAATTCTTCTGAGAAAAAAAAACTCTGGTTTGGGCAAGGGTGGAAAGTGTCAATCTTGGCTTCAAGGTAAGAACATATGTCAGCATATTCGTGACTAGTGTGAGAAGAAATGGGAACTGCATTGCACTTTTGCCAGACAATCTTAAAGTTGGAGTTTCTTTCTAAATTATGTATAAGGGTCAACTGCTGTAACCCCAGACATGTTCATAGAGGAAAAGGAGGACAAGGCACGTGTTTAGACTGAATTTCTTCTCCAACAGAGTGGCCAATCAGTGGAACAATCTACCACGAGAAGTAGTTGAAGCCACAACGACCAATATGTTTCAAAACAAGCTTGACCAACACTGGGCCACCATTTCATCAGCCTGACCTGACCAGTCCGCACCTGATTTTGTTTTGTTTTAAGTGAGCCCTGAATAGACCCTGTCTAACGTCAGCTTACTATCCTAAACCTAAACGTCCTAACCTCACACTTTTCATGCTATCAGAATGTACACAATATAGACACGCTAAAGCACTGTGCGTCAGTATTGTCTGCACTATGATAGCATGAATAGCCTGAGGTTAGCCGTTAGGACGTGTCCAAAGATTGGACTTTTACCCAACATCAAATCAACCTGCAAAGGTCTCAAATAAATAATCATAACAAAGGCAAAATATTTCTTGCAACAACCCACAAGGAATAATGGGAAGGATTTGAAATCACTAAATATTTTAAACTGTGCTGAATTTAAAGACATTTCTTCTTGCAATGATTGGTAAAATATCCATGCTGGTCCTGACTTGATGTTACACAATAGTGATTAATTATTTTCCTTGCTTGCTGATCTATTCAGGTATTAAGTCACATTTTGTATTGTGTATATTATTTGCATTATGTGTCGTTTGTTAGTTAACTGTCCCACGTATGTGCTATTTTTACTTTTATGCTGGTACTGCAAGGCAGTTGCTTATTTCATCAGACATGCTATACAAATAATTGTTGAAAGAAATAAACGAGCTTGCCAATGGAATGCTAATCTATACACTGCATTTGATTATGTTATTTAATTTGATTGTGTTTTTGATTTCACACTTGTGACACTTAGCTTTCAATATAAGTAATTTCCAATGTCACTTTCAGTGTGTCAGAATATGTAAAGCATATCATTGATCCACAGACCACAAACCATTTCTGACCATGTACACCAAGGAAGGTGAACATTATTTTGACATCTATGCTCAAGTGATCATTCTAAGCCCTAAGGCATTGGAGTCATGTGACCTTAGTTGTTCGAGAGCCATTGAACACCAATAATCATCACAAGCCCTAAGGCAATTTATAAATATTATCTAGTAATGTGAGTTTGGTATATTGCAATGTTTCATTTGTCTAATGATTACCTTGCCCAAATAATCTCTTATTTTTATGTCAATTAAATTGCTATTTCCTCTCCCTCTCCAAAAATGTACAGTAAATGTACAATAGAACATTTACTATTGCTTGAAATGTTCATTTGTGAACACTGGACATGAAATGTGTGTGTATTCCTCAACATGCCCTGAAACAGACTCGGATATGTTTCCTTACACAGTGTCCCAACATTCAATGTTTGCTTGGGAGTCAGAGTGGAAAGTTTGAGCAAAAATAGACCATGAGGGTGGAAAATTATGTAGAAAATGGTACAATATTGATTTGTTTTTAATATGAAAAGTAGTAGTTTTCGTTGATATCATGTACCTACTTTTAGTCAATATTTCTGTCAGAATCAATATCATAATTCATAATTTGGGAGTGGAAAATTCACTCCTAAAATGGGGAGTGAGAAAAATAATTAACATTTGGGCGTCATTTCCCACCCAAATCGACAAATTTTGGGACACTGTGACCTGACATTACAAGGGACAAGGAGACAAAATCACGTTTTTGCAATTTAGTGGGAGGCAGTCGTGACGTTTTTTTCACCTCTGGCGGCGTGCAACCAACGGCACCCAAGCCAACTCTTGTACCGTGCCACGCTTATGCTGGTCGCTGGCCAAGCGGTTGGCGCTGTAAGATCATGCTGAATGTGTGGGAGCCACTTTTTGTAGGGTTTTGCGTTGTTGGGAAGACGTTTTAATTTTAATGCTGGGCTGAGGGTCATATGACGGCCTGAAGGGCGTTTGTTTTGGGAGCTACGTTTTGTGAGGGGCGGGGGTGGGGCGTGCACTGCACACAGTAGATGCACAGTTTGGCTTTGGTTGGTTGGCTTATGGTTGGCTTACTTGTGGTTGGTTGGCTTATCGAGGGGTTGGCTTATGCTAATATATGAAGTGCGATAAGTTTTGTTTTTGGGTGAGGTGGACAAGCATGCAACGTGGGCTGCGAGCGGAGCTCAATATATGGTAGACGCTGAAACGTTCTCAGAGCATAGGCGTACACAAGGGGGGGGGGCAAACGGGGCAATTGCCCCCTGAAGATCTGTACGTGCCCCCTTTGGTTGATTTTTTTTTGAGAGAGAGAAAAATGTGAAAATATGCCCTTTTTAAAATATGGTGGGCCAAATCCGGTGAGATTTTTTAGTGGGGGTACTTTATGCCCCCCTAGGCAAAAATTGCCCCCTCCTGGAGTGAATCCTGGGTACGCTACTGTCTCAGAGACCATGTAGAGGACGATTTATAAAAGGATATTTTGGTCTCGGGATACGCCAAGGTTCTCAGGGTGAACTAAATTATATTTGTGGAGAATGCATCGCGATCTACATGGTCTCATAATAAGTTAATTGAGAATGTTACTTAACACTGACACATTCTCAGCGAAGATAAAGTGTTCATTCTGAGAACCTGAGACCATTTATGTGAACTAAATTATCTCGGTGGAGAATGCCTCGCGATCTACATGGTCTCAAAATAAGTTCATTGAGAATGTTACACAACACTGGTACATTCTCAGCGAAGATAAAGTGTCTTCATTCTGAGAACCTGAGACCATTTCATGTTGTCAAACCGTCTCCAAACATGTAGCTCTCTGCTGAGACAGGATTAGCGCCTGTACGGTCTCATAGAACTCTACAGAGTATCGAACGTCTCTCAGTGTAGGTTAACCCGCGAGTTACTGCACTCAGAAACACTTTTTATAATTTTTGGTGAATGCTCTTCCCTGATAAACCCGCACAGTTTCCATTTCGGGACCTTTCAGTGGATGGTCTTGGCTGAGAAATCTACATGGTCTCCGGCGTTGGTTGTTGAGAGTAAATATGTTTCCAGCTGACCATTTTATGTCTCTGAGACCATCAGGCAGTCAACGAATAAGAAAAGTCTGTCCCGATCGAGGATCGAACCCGCGGATGTTTTTGCAGTCAGCTGTTGAGTGTCTCCTGAGTGACAGCTGACCATCCACTGAGTGGAACAGTGGATGGTCTCCTGAGAGAATCCCGAAGTTGAATTCATTCCATGCCGATGGCGCCACCATAGCACTGCAGGTGTCGCTGTAATCGTAACGACGGAAACCGACTTTTATTCAAGTAAATACCGAATAACTATTATTTTTTCGATTGTTTTGATTTGTAAATATTACTTTCATACCATCATTTGTTAACCAAACAATATTTATCCACGGAAAGTCGGTAAGTAACAACCTCACCCAGCAATTGCCTTGGTTGGTACAGTCTTTTCGCCTAACCTAGTACATACAAGCCGCGCCGTAGCTCAGCGGTAGAGTGCTCGCTTAACATGTGAAGGGTCCCCGGTTCAATCCCAGCTGGCGCCGCTTCTTTTTCAGGCATTCTCAAGCAAGACTATTTAAATAGTTCACAGTGAGAACCTTGACAAAAAAATATAATCTTGAGACCAAAAGACCCTCTCGAAAGTTCTCATAAAATGTAGCTCTCTGCAGAGAATATATCGACGCCTGTATGGTTTCTGGGAATTCTCAAGAGTCTCCGATGTCTGTCAGTGTGGGGTATATTCCATAACGCGACTTACTGGGGGGAGGGGGCTATTTCTCCCCCCCCCCTCCTCGGATCTCCGGAACTACTAGACCGATTGTAAAAATTCAAACGGCATCCGATAGCCCTGGGAAATATATAGAGGGAAACATAATATTGTTGACCTCGGGGTCACTGATGACGGCACAGGTCAGGTCAAGTACAAAATGTTTGACCGTGTCAAAAGGTCTCGATGGATGGAATTGTTTATCAAAATTGCGATATTAAACGCATAAGCAGTCGATAAATTGACATGATTAGTGTGTCTGACACTTCTAAGTACCATTCTAAGCTGCTTATGACCTTGAGTCAGGTCAAGGTCATCCGAGGTCTCGAGGTCAAACTGCAGATTACGGTCATTAGGCGTTGTAACACATGTGTATGGGTTTGTTTTTCGTCTACAACGCGGAAAATGATCTTAGAACATTGTATGTTCCATATAAATCGAAGTAAAAAGCAAAAACGGAAATACATTTTTATGCATAGTAATGCTGTGATAGGTGGTCGATTTTTGACAGTCGATTTCTTCAAAAATGACTGATAAGTCAGTCATTTTTGAAGAAATCGACTTCAAATTTGGTACACATATTCAACGAACACGTCTCGATAACATATATTCC
The DNA here is from genome assembly GCA_036785665.1 of Chirona hameri. Classification (NCBI taxonomy): domain Eukaryota; kingdom Metazoa; phylum Arthropoda; class Thecostraca; order Balanomorpha; family Balanidae; genus Chirona; species Chirona hameri. The sequence goes on from JAXIVJ010003825.1 coordinate 70,816, forward strand.
GGTGTTTGCATAATTCTGATTTATTTTTGAAAATTGCGTAAAAAAAATGTATTTGGATTTCTCAAAATTTTCAATAAAAAACAAAAATATCCGAGATGGTAGTTTGATAGCCAGGTCTATTGTCAGTAATTTGATTTAAGACAATTTAATTTATCTCAAACATTACACCTTTGACAGCGTTTTCCGTAAACCATTATTTTTCAACAAAACCCGAAGAACATGACGTCACTCTGACGTCATTCCCGGTTGACCTATCATAATCTCATCTTTTTCCTATGGCCAACATGTGCAGAATTTATGTGAGAGAAGGTACTCTAAGTTTGGTGACGATACTAGTGTTGGTTTAGGAGTTATTGCAAAATAACGGGAGGGGGTAATAGCTCCCCCCAGTAAGTCGCGGGTTAAGGTACCTACCAAGAATTGTCAGCACATTTTGATCTGGGGAAATTTGTTTGGTAGTTTATCATCATTCATCATTATTCATTAGTATATCAGTATTTCTTATTTTTGGCCTACCATCAGGTTATTTTTGTACTCTTCCCTTGCGAAGAAATGTACTCCTTCACCAACAAAAAAGTAGAATTCCCGCCCTGGGGACCTGGGAGCCAAATGATATCATCAAAACATCAGCCATAAGCCACAATCATCGTTGAAAGTCATTGAGTCATTGACCGGGGGGGGGGGGGAAATTTTTATCTTCCTAATTATCACTTCTTACAGCCAATGCAGGAACACGCGGGACGGGGGACATCCTTGCATTGCATGCCCGCTATGCTCCTGTGGATGGGGGGGGGGGGCATTTTCCCCTAATGCCCCAACTCATCTGGATTCGCCAGTGGTAAAAAACAGACAAACCCAATTTTACCTCTTCTGTCGCTTTCAAACATTTTTTTTTTGTAGCTGAGTTCATGCTGAGTCTGATCTTGACTAGTTGGAAATGCTAAAAATTGTGAGACCTCTACTCATAGCACCCATAAAATGCACCGGGATAATTACCCAAGCATGGTGCAAAATGGGTGTCAGATTTAAAATTGGTACCTGAAATCACTTGAGTCTGGATATGACCTGAGGCCAAAGTAGCCATCCTAAGCTATAGTAATTAAAACAAAACTTGACAATGAAAAATATTAACTTTACGCACAAATTCACAAAGTGTGAATTAAATTTGGCTACATGTTTACAGGGGAAAGGGAAAACAACGATACCCAAGTCCCAGTCACAATTTCTCAAATACTGTCGAAATGTGTTCCACGCACGCTATTCAGCGCTATAAACTTTGGCGTCAAGACGCAACATTTTTTAACTTACGTTGGTTGCAGGAATCGCTCCAGATCGAAAATAGCGCCAGACCCGCCACGCATATTTGGAAATGTCGAATATAAAGTCAAGGCCCATCATACTTAGGGACAGTGGCGTACCGAGTATCAACTATCAGGTCGTGACCTGGTCCTTTGGACCTGAGGCGCCCATGCAAAGCTGGCGCCCCTCCGATCAGTCACGACGCCCCTCTGGCCAGTGGCGGTGCCACTCCGGCCAGTGAGGACGCTCTCCCGGTCAGTGACACCACTCCTGTGGCCAGTGACGGTGCCCACGGCCAGTGAGGGCGTCCCCTGCCATAGACTCTGGCCCGTGACAGCGCCCCTCCGGCCAGCGACCACGCCCCTCCGGCCAGTGACGGCGCCTCTCCGGCTAGTGACGGCGCCGCTCCAGCGAGTGACTGCGCCCCTCCGACTAGTGACTGCCCCTCTTTGGCGAGGGACGGTGCCCCTCCGGCCAGTGACTCTCCTTCCGCACAGTGCGGAAGGAGAGGCGCCCCCCCCTGCAAAATTTCGCCAATATTGGTGGCGGTCCTGTCGATCGGGTGGCGCCCCTCAAGGCAATGACCTGGTCCTTTGTAAATTGCTGCGTACGCCACTGCTTAGGGAGTCATAAGTCAGTCAACGCTCAAGATATTACTTTGACATTTGGCTTGGACATCGTCCATACTTGGCTCTACAATATATATTTCGGCCTTTTCATATGATTTTAAATTTTATATGATTTTATGAAGAAAAACAAATTGGGGAAAAAAACACAAAATTAAAATTTCCAAACTTGTTCAAAAACCGGAATATATATTGGAGAACGAAGTATAGACAATACCCACACCGAATTTCAAAGCAAAATCTTTAGTTTTGGTTGATTTATGGCTACTTAAGTATGATGGGTCTGGATTTTGTATTCGACATTTCCAAATGGCACGCGCCACTTTCCCTCCTGCTACCAAAATGCTTCAAAATAGAGGAAACACGAGCGAGGAAAACAAATTGTTTTCTTGTCGCAAAAGGTTATATTTCATCGCCAGTTTCAGCGGATTTTGAAGGGGCTAATTTATATTGCCACCCCTGTCGAGCGTGGGATGGGGAGGCTTTTGCCCCTGCCGCCGTCCCCTGGATCCGCCAGTGGTCAGACGCGCCACTTTCCCTATCCCTACTGCTACCAAAATGCTACAAAATAGAGGAAACACGAGCGAGGCAAACAAAACAAAAATACTTCTTTCGCAAGAAGTTATTTTTTCGCAGGCAGTAGGTACCCATTTTTTCATCTCCAGTTTCAACGGATTTGGGGGGGCTAATTTCTATTGCCGCCCCTGTCGAGCTTGGGATGGGGGGGGGGGCTTTAGCCCCTGCCGCCCCCCCCCCCTGGATCCGCCAGTGCATGTAGTTCTAGATGAAGTCGTCATCAACGGGAATACTTTTTACAAATGTGAACCAAAGACTGTTGGTGACCACCGTGAAGCGAAGTGACCAACCAATGACCAATTCATACCACTCTATCAATGCCACCAGGTCGCCGGCAGATCAGAATCGAACTTGTCCGGCAAGGTGTTGATCTCTGAAAGGTGGTCATTGTAATCTGGGTACCCAGCGTTTTCATGATATGGCATCATTTCTGTAACAAACGCGAGAAGAATTTACTCTTTTTGTCACGTCACGTTTATACAATTTACTGTTTGCAATAATAAACAAAGCTGAAGATATATATTCCATGGTAAATAGGTCCGGCCATCAGCGGCTGGTTATGCTAAGTCATGTTGAGTGATTCCAGAATTTCCGGAAACCGTCTTTGTTGCCCTCCTTGAAAGGGCACTCTGGCATCCACTATGTTGTTTTCGCAGGGAAACCACTGGGTGGTCGTCCAATAACATGGTGACTGAAGCTCTGTATATGACGTAGCGGATGCTGGCAGCAGTTTCACAACACAAATATAAACTACAGACACTTTATATCAGGAACTAAAATACATCTACGCTGGCCCGCTGCGAATTACAACACTGCTAGATTGCTGAGTGAGATTAACGCTGAGCAACTTCAATTTAATGGCAAAAGTACATGGAGTGTGATGCAACACAGACACAGAGCAGGGAAACGGAGCGACGGGACAGCGTGTGATATCGACAGACTGAGCTAGTGTCCTTCCGTGGTGGTGAAAGTTCCAGAAGACATCACCTCTACCAGATATGCTCTACCAGAGTAAGAGTACTGAATGATGGAGCAGACTGAGGATGGCGAAAGTCATTGCTACTAAATTGTGAGAGTGGCCGACGCGTTGCCGACGCAGCTGACCATGACATAGCTCAGTCAGCTGGAGATAAAGGCGGACCAATCTGTCATAAACGGCGCGCAGCAGCGTGTGCTATCCCGCGGGTAAAGTTATCGGAAACATATCTGGTGGTTTGTGAGGGCGGCTTATTTGACATGTCACGTTTCTCAGCGCTCAGTCGCTCTCTGACGGCGAGACTGACGATGGGACTGACGGTGGGACTGACGGTGGGACTGACGGTGGGGTGGACTGTAGGACTGACGGTGGGACTGACGGTGGGGTGGACTGTATGACTGACGGTGGGACTGACGATGGGACTGACGGTGGGACTAACGGTGGGGTGGACTGTAGGACTGACGGTGGGGTGGACTGTATGACTGACGGTGGGACTGACGATGGGACTGACGGTGGGACTAACGGTGGGGTGGACTGTAGGACTGACGGTGGGGTGGACTGTAGGACTGACGGTGGGGTGGACTGTAGGACTGACGGTGGGACTGATGGTGGGGTGGACTGTAGGGCTGACGGTGGGATTGACGGTGGGGTGGACTGTAGGGCTGACGGTGGGACTGACGGTGGGGTGGACGGTGGGACTGACGGTGGGGTGGACTGTAGGACTGACGGCGAGACTGACGATGGGACTGACGATGGGACTGACAGTAGGACGGACGGTGGGCTGGAGGTTTTTGCCGGGGGTGGTAGGTCGGACGGTGGGATGAGCTCGGGGACGGAGGGTCAGGGTCGGCCGCTGAGCAGTAGACTGTTGCAAAATGGACAAAGTTACTCACTAGAGCCCTTCATGGAGCCGGAATCCCGTATGGGAATGGAAATGGGACGGAAATGTATGGGAATGGGGCGCATTTTTGGGAAATGAACGGTTTGGAACAGTTTACGGGAGACTATATAATTTTGTCGCGATCCTCCCCCCCACCCCCCCCCCCCCCCCCCCAAAAAAGAAGAAGAAGAAAACCTTAATTGAAACATTCTGATGTGCAGCAACTATCACACAACACATTCTTAGCATAAAATAAGAGACAGACATGCCAATTGCTAATGCCAAGGTTCCAGAAATGTGAGCTGGGAACAGTAGCATACCCAGGATTCACTCCAGGAGGGGGCAATTTTTGCTCAGGGGGCATAAAATACCACCACTAAAAAAACGTACCGAATTTGGCCCACTATATTTTTAAAAGGGCATATTTTCACCATTTTCTCTCTAAAAAAAGGGAAAAAATCATTCATTTTTTCGACCAAAGGGGCCACGTACAGACCTTCAGGGGGCGGGGGATTGCCCCGTTTTCCCCCTTGTGTACACCTATGGCTGGGAACCAGATTCAGTATCCCTACCAGAAATTGCGTGTGGATAGCATGTGGGGCCACTACGGCCGCATCATGGCCTCATGCGGCCACAGTGGGCCCACGCCCACACACAATGCTATGCTATCCACACACAATTCCTGGTAGGAATGCCTACCTGAATTATTTGACCTGACAACCTGGTGGTACGCATAGATAACCAAGAAAATTGCTTATTCTGAAACTTGGTTGCAACCCAATACCCATCTACCAAAAAAAACATAGGTACTGCACATTTGCATAACATAAAAACTTCTAACATTGGACTGAAAACTGAAAAAGGTGAGTGGAATTGTTTTACTGAGGGCTAGCAGCTGCCTCCAAATTGAAATGGCGTGTGGATAGCACGTGGGCCCACTCCGTCCGCATGAGGACCTCATTCGGCCAGTGGGTCCACATGCTATCCACACGCAATTCCTGGTTGGGATGAAGTCACTTACCCTGCCTAAATCCAGCAGCTGGTAGGTTTACCCAAGATTAATTTACTAATAGATTACCTGCATACAAGTAAGCCCAAAAAATGCATGGAGTATGGCCCGTCCTATCACTGTGAACTGTGAAATATGGCTCGCACTAAAAGCTGGAGTTTTCGCAGCAGTTGGCCGCCAGAGACCGTTAGTGAGCCAGGATGTTATGACGTCGCAAGCAAATATTTAGCAACTAACGCTAAATATTCATTTGCTTATAAATAAACCAATCAATCAATCAATATTTAGCGTTAAATATGTAACTGGTACCATTTGCTTGCGACCTCATAACACCCTGCTCACTGCTTTCTGGCGGCCAACTGTTGCGAAAACTCTAGCTTTTAGTGCGAGCCTGAAATTGACATATGAAGTGTGGAAAATGGCGCCAATAATGTCTCAACTGCGTCACTTCTGAAACATGAATGTTATTTGGTAATGGTAAGTTGCCAACACTAAATTAAAGTAGGTACTTCACAACTCACAAGGCATGTTGTGTAGGCATGAGGGGAGAATCGTTTCCAAAGTTGGTGTGACCAAAGGATATTGCTATTGCTATTGCTATTTTTGCTATTTTGCATAGCCTGACAAGATGCTCCAATACATTTGCATTACACAAAATGAAATGTTGGTGTGCCTCTGCCACACCAACTTAAAAGTGAGTTGGCCACACCTGCCATACTACATTCTCCACCCATGTGTGTAGGTACGTATTTTGTAAGGGACTTATGTCTCCCTAAGTACTAGCTGGTGTCAATTTCCTCCTTTACTTGGTTGATGATCGCAAACACGCACTTACTGCGATAATATCAAAGAAAAATCCCGATATGGTAGCAATGAATGTTACCAAACTGAATACATTTATGGCGCGTCCTTCCATGCACTACCATGGGCTCGCACTAAAAGCTGGAGTTTTCGCAGCAGTTGGCCGCCAGAGACTGCTAGTGAGCCAGGGTGTTATGACGTCGCAAACAAATATTTAGCAACTAACGCTAAATATATATTTGATTGTTAAAAAAAAATGCATATTTATTTGTTTATAAATAAATAAACACATATTTAACATTAAATGGTACCATTTGCTTGCGACGTCATAACACCCTGGGCCACTAGCAGTCCCTGGCGGCCAACTGCTGCGAAAACTCCAGCTTTTAGTGCGAGCCGTACACCATGCTATTTGCTATACCAAGGCCATACAAATTAGAATGCTATGCTATACAATGAATATCACAGCAAGTTGAAGCCTTCAATAAGTGTTTACACTTCAAAGTTCAAACTTAAAACTAAAAGTCCTTGGCCAAAGTGGATGATACATTTCCTTGGTGACTGGTGAGGGTTGAGTACTTGTGTAGCAGTGAAAGCTATATAAAGACATAAAGACATAAAGACATAAAAGAAAAGTGCGGGGGTGAGATGTTGATAATCCTCTTCAAGTTTATTTCTGCTCGAAGAGGTTATCGTGTTCAAATGTAAGTTGAAAGAATATGTATATTTTCATATTGATAATGCTCCTGACTCCTGAGTCCTGAACTTAACACATATTCTGTTAATTGCAATTTGGAAGGAAAGAACTGCTAGAATTTCATGCAGCCAGTGTAAACTGTAAGAGAACATTATGAGCTTCATTAAATAACATATAATTTATCTCAAGTGCCCACCTCACTTACCTAAGTTTCGACTTTCCTACTCAAGCGTTATTATTATAAAGCCATGTCATGTTAATTGTCAATGTAGGTTGGTAGCGGTAGGTGCCCACGCGATTTGTTGGACCAATCGGCTATGTCTTGATGCAATGTGTGATGTATGACTGAAACAATCAAACCATACCCAAATCTACAGTTGATTTCATCTTAATTTGTTTTTTGTCTTTCTTGTGAATGTCCTGGTTGGATTGAGCGTCAATGTGAAACAAGGAAACATACTTAATTCTTTCAAATATGACCACAACTCACAAGAAATCGTACACCACTCACATTGAATGTGGGAGTTTAAAGCATGACAAATGCATTCTTATATTTTATCACCACAAAAGGTTGTTGTTGCTGGATTAGGGTGTGCCGTGCCGTGGCGTGAGGCTACCACAAAAGGTGAAATATGCTTAAACTGTTAAATGGGTGCGGATGGAAACGGTAGCCCCTTCAGTTATTAAATGGGGGTGGAACAGGTTTTAATCTGGCTGAATGGGCTGGAACGGAGAGGGGGGGGGGGCTGAAAATGTGTCCCGTGAAGGGCTCTATTACTCACCTAAAGTCTACTTGGATTATTGATCCATTGCTCTTCCAGATTTCAAAACAGTTTTAGTTTCAGCTCTAGCATCGTTAAAAAAATCAAAACCCTTATTTGTTTGGCATTGGAAACTGAGTGCTCTTCCCTCTGTTGTATTATGTTATCCAGGTAGCGCCCCAAAAACGTGCCGAGTTTTGAGGCTTGCCAATTTGTTTTGGTAATAGATATGAAGTTGACACTTGGTACGCATACACAACAATTGATTCTGCGTTAAGCAAAACAAGTTTCATATCAATCGGATATTTAGTTTCAATGTTATAAGACATTATCTAAACCCTTAAAATACGGGGTTTTGACGATTTTTTCCATTTCCACGCGTGAACGATCGGATCACCTTCTGCCCGGACTACCGCCAACAAACGCGACTTCCACTGTCCTGGTAAACTGGTAATCACACACACACACACACACACACACACACACACACACACACGCGCGCGCGCGCGCACACGCATACGCACACGCACACGCCACACGCACATGCACACGCACACGCACACGCACATAGTGCGCCCTGGGGCGGCGCGGGCCTCGCCAGTTGGATCGGACGGTCACGTACTGTCACTGACAGTAGTTACTGCTCATCTCCTTCCCTGTTCGGCATGCTCTTTCATCTAACAGTCACATAACCATGATGGACAAAATAACAATAATGTCTATGAACTGCCGAGGCCTTGGCGATCCGAGGAAACGCAGAGATGTAATGCACTATATTCGAAGTAAACGTTTCAACATAGTATTTCTACAAGATACACATCTGACAGCAGAGACGGTACCATATTTTGATAATTTATGGTATGGAAAAGCCTATCATTCTTGTTTTTCTTCCCGAAGTCGAGGAACAAGTATTTTATTTAACAACAATGTGCAATATAGCCTAATAGCAGAAAAGAAGTCAGAGTGCGGGAATTTTCACATGATAGCTTGTAAAATTCACAACGAATCTTATCTCTTCGTAAATGTGTATGGACCCAATGAAGATAACCCAACATTTTACAGGAATTTGAATGATAAGATAGAACAATTCGATGTTCATCATACGATTGTCGCCGGTGACTTTAACTTCGTGATGATACCAGATGTAGATTCATTGAATTATGTAGGCGAAAACAACGTCCGTGCAAAACAAACCTTTCTAGAATTATCATACAAATACAGTCTAATTGATGTGTGGCGACATATGCACCCAAAAGAGCGTAAATATACATGGTTACGGAAAACCCCTATTAAAGCTGGACGTCTAGACATGTTTTTTGTTAGTGATGATATGATAAACTCTCTGTTGGACGTCGAAATTATACCAGGATATCGCACGGACCATAATGCAATTACATTATCAATACAAAGTAAACAGCAAAGAGGAAATGGTATATGGAAATTTAACACTTCACATTTAACCGACGAAGACTACATACACAGAGTTAAGTCGTGCATCACGCATACAGTACAGCAATACGCTGTGCCCGTGTATAATGAAGTAGTCTACAATGATTATAA
>JAXIVJ010003825.1:85000-89370 GCA_036785665.1 Chirona hameri
GATGGCGCCACCATAGCACTGCAGGTGTCGCTGTAATCGCAACGACGGAAACCGACTTTTATTCAAGTAAATACCGACTAACTATTATTTTTTTTCTCGATTGTTTTGCTTTGTAAATATTACTTTCATATACCATCATTTGTTAACCAAACAATATGTATACACCGACAGTCGGTAAGTATCAACCTCACCCAGCTATTGCCTTGGTTGGTACAGTCTTTTTGCCTAACCTGGTACAAGCCGCGCCGTAGCTCAGTGGTAGAGCGCTCGCTTAACATGTGAAGGGTCCCCGGTTCAATCCCAGCCGGCGCCGCTACTTTTTCAGGCATTCTCAAGCAAGACAAAATAGTTCACGGTGAGAACCTTGATAAAAAAGATAATCTTGAGACCAAAAGACCCCCTCGAAAGTTCTCGTAAAATGTGGCTCTCATGCAGAGACTAAATCGACGCCTGTATGGTTTCTGAGAACTCTCAAGTCTCCGATGTCTGTCAGTGCTGCCTGTGTGATGGAAAAACGCCAGGTCAGCAGCCGAGCTTCAACCAGAGATCATCGACGCTCCCATCGCGGCCTCCACGGGTCGTTAAATCTGCCCGCTGCGATGAAAAGTGGAGGAAATCCCATCTCGGCCCGTCGTTAGCGTGAACGCCCTTCAAAGGAGGACACTCCCCAGCGCCGTGCTGGCGCGGCACACATGTTGCCAACTAGTTAAACCTCGGCGCCGATAATCCAAAGCCCAAGGCGCTGGAAAATGTTGCGTAAAATATCGATCCCGATTGAATGTGATTTAACATGGTCACAGGGTAGTAGGGTGTGCCAACATGACACGATTGTGGAAAAGTATTGGTGCTCAGGGCTAATATGGTTCCCCGAGACCTGGCGAGTTGGACGGTGTTAGTTAGTGTTTGTGTTAGTTAGTAAGTTATATTAGCCGTTTTCACGAAGGATTGTATTCGCCGGGCGATGGGGCGTTTAGGGCGTTTGGGGCGATTGAAGCGATTGGGGCGTTTGGGGTAAATGGGTCTATAGCTCGTAAGAACACAACTTTTCCCGGTAATTTTTGGTATCAATCGCAATTTTATGAATTAATGTACTTTTCTGGATATTCCATTTGAATGAAAACACCATAGTTTACTTACAATTAACAATTTCATCTTAAACTAGCTCTGGTGATGCCAGATGGCTGGGGCGTTTGGTGCGACTCCATCTTGCTCGAATCCCGGAAGTGCGGGGTTCGGGAAATTGTCATCTTTTGCAACGACATGGGTTTCAGGAATAATAGCTTATTTCAATGAAAACTAGAGGAATTAGTCCATCCATGTTTTCAGTCATATTCACTTTTGAACGCAAGGATTAATGATAATAAGCAATTTCGTTTGTATCATGTTTGCGAGACCGTGCACGCCATGCGGACATGCGCGTCAGGCTCTGTGCATGCGCAACGTGACGTCAGGCGATCGGCCGGCCTGCCGGCGCTACATTCCTTGCCTTTTTTTCTTCCTTTTTTTGGGGTGGGTGGGAGGGGAGTTGTTCTCGCCCACCCCGTAGTCCAGCCTATAGCTATATGCCGCCGCGGGTGGGGAGGAGAACCACTCCCCTCCGGGGCGGGGAACCGAATGACTTGCGCCAGTAGCCAGACTCGAACCCGGAACCTTCCTTGCTTTTTTTTGTTTTTGTTTACCCGGACCGGCCTATAGCCATTTCCCGGGTTTGGGGAAATTACTTCTGGCAATTTGCCAGGCAAAGAGTTACGTTAATCGGTTTATGTGAACCTGAGCAAGCAAGGGAATAGGGTAGCTATTTTACGTTAAGTGAATTGTTCAAAGTAAATCTAAAGTCTATCTTACGTTAAGTATTTCGTTCAAAGTCAAAGTTAAAATAAAACACGAGACACATACATATACAATATATTCCATACACACACACAGACACACTAGAAACGATTCTAAATAAAAATAAAAATAAAAGAATAAGCACAAAATTAACTAATTAGGCGGGGCGGGTGACAGGCCCAGGTCGATCTGGTCAGTGGTTGTGTCCCGGTGTCTAGTTACCCTGGGCCGGCCCGAGTCACGTTGCGCATGCGCAGAGCCGTGGTCTGCGCCCAGCAATGGCGTCCGTTCGATGGGTGGTTCGCAAGCGCAACGCTATCCTTATATCCCTCTACAAAATTCACCACTATTTCACACCCAAATCCCTTGAGCTCCTGGTACAGGTTCGCGTTTTCCCCACATTCTGTACTGTCTCCCCATTTGGGGTGGGGCCGCCCAATGTCATCTGTCACGGATTCAGAAAACCGTCAACTTAGCGGCGAAACTTGTTTCTGGGGTGCGGCGCAGTGAGCACATCTCACCTGTCCTCATCTCGTTAGGGTGGCTGAGTGCGAGGGAGATGGTGCATCAGCGAGACTGCATCAAAGTGTTTAATGCGCTTAATGACCTTAACTGCCCGCCAGCTCTCAGAGCTGTTTTTGTTAGACGATCCCAGGTATCCCAGAGGGAAACGAGAACTGTCGCTGCGGGAGAGCTGCAGCTGCAGAGATGTCGCCTGTCAGCCACGCAGAGAAGTTTCTCATATAGGACCGCGCGTGCGTGGAATTCCCTCCCGGCTGACATTACTGAGATGCGGAGTCGCGGGGCGTTCCTCCGTGCCATGGGTCAGTCAACATGAATGACAATCGGATGTCCGTGCTGTTCTTCGCATGCATGTTTTTCGAATAGAGATTTTAGTATCACATTTTCGTTATCATATTTGCCTCGTCTGTTTTCAACTGTGTGCGTGTGTCTGCTGCTGTCGTGTCGTCGCGTGTTTTAATTACTCGACTTGAGCTGTAATTGGGTGAATGCCTGTTGCTCATTGTCAATAAATAAACAAATAAACAAATAAACAAATAAACAAATCGTGGCCGTGACTGTTCCTATAGTGTAAATGTCTCACCTTTATCTACAATGTACATGATTCATAATGCCCACTACGTGGACGAATCCTTAATAAACGAAACGAAACGAAACAGGCGCCATGAATGTTTCGGGATATTTTGCATGCACGATATTTTCCTAATGGTTTAATATATTTTGTTTAATCTCCTTTTAATGGCAAATATCATTAACTTATGTAATAGTTACGTATTGCTGCAAGGAGATCGGCGGGCCGTCCAGACTTAGATTACACACAGGTCATTATGTTTCGATGCATTTTTTTTAGCCGTGTAACGTGTCCTTCGCATATACCTAATGATTGTATGTGTAGACTCCGAGTCCTATTGTTAGCATGCAGTCGCACAATTATTGTCAACCGGCAGAATGAAGAGTCAAATCGAAGGCCTTAGGTACGTGCCGCAAACTCTGCGTGATAATTCTTGCCTATTTTCAAATAAAACCAAGCTGATGACAGCATATGAGCAGGCTGTTTGTAGCGGTGAAGTATTAACCGTGGTGATCTACATATATTTACCAAACTACTGAAGAAAAAAAAAATCACGAAACAGTGCCCCCCCCCCCCCCCCCCCGACTGCCTCACCTACGTTGAACCCTGGCGCCGCCACTGGGCTTCAGTTCCCCCGGATATATATATATATATATATATATATATATATATATATATATATATATATATATATATATATATATATATATATATATATATATATATATATATATATATATATATATATATATATATATATATATATATATATATATATATATATATATATATATATATATATATATATATATATATATATATATATATATATATATATATATATATATATATATATATATATATATATATATATATATATATATATATATATATATATATATATATATATATATATATATATATATATATATATATATATATATATATATATATATATATATATATATATATATATATATATATATATATATATATATATATATATATATATATATATATATATATATATATATATATATATATATATATATATATATATATATATATATATATATATATATATATATATATATATATATATTATATATATATATATATATATATATATATATATATATATATATATATATATATATATATATATATATATATATATATATATATATATATATATATATATATATATATATATATATATATATATATATATATATATATATATATATATATATATATATATATATATATATATATATATATATATATATATATATATATATATATATATATATATATATATATATATATATATATATATATATATATATATATATATATATATATATATATATATATATATATATATATATATATATATATATATATATATATATATATATATATATATATATATATATATATATAT